>JAABKJ010000226.1:30647-55471 GCA_011634705.1 Andricus grossulariae
GATTGAAGAGAGATTTCAATTATTTCCCAAATATTTCAAACATTAGGCAAAGATTTCGGATAGATTTAAAATATTTCAATAAGGCATCAATGATTTCCCAAAGATTTGACAAAGATTTCAATCATTTCAAAAATATTTTATATATTTCGCAAAGATTTCCAGCGATTTCAGAAATATTTCATAAGGATTTCATGATTTCCAAAAGATTCAATAGATTCAGCAAATATTTCCCATAGATTTTAAAGATTTCATAAAAGCATCAATGATTTCTCAAAGATTTGACAAAGATTTCAATAATTTCAAAAATATTTTGAATATTTGCAAAGATTTCCAGAGATTTCAGAAATATTTCACAAAGATTCCAATGATTTCCAAATGCTCTAGAAAATTCAGCAAATATTTCCGATTGATTTAAAATATTTCACAAAGCCATCAATGATTCCTCAAAGACTTGACAAAGATTTCGAGAATTTCACAAATATTAACAAACATCTTGAAAATATTTTCAATATTTCGCCAAGATTTCTAGAGATTTCAGAAGGATTTCAATGATTTTAAATAGATATAAAAGAGTGCACAAAGATTTCAATGAATTTCCAAAGATTTCACAAAGAACTCAAAGATTTCGCAAAGGTTCAGTATGGATTCAAAATGTTTGAATGATTTTTCACAAATTTCAATAATTTTACAAATATTACTAAATATTTCAAATATTTCGCAATGATTTTCAAAGATTTCACAACAATTTCAAAGATTTCGCAAAGATTTAGGGAAGATCAAAAGATTTCACAAAGATTTCCGATAGATTTCAAAGATTGAACAAAGATTTCAATGATTTCCTGATGATTTCACAAAGATTTGAAATATTGCGAATATATTTGAAAGATTTCACAAAGATTTCAATGATTTTACAAAGATTTCAATAATTTCACAAATATTATCAAATTTATCAAAAACATTTCAAATACATCGCACAAATTTCCAAAGATTTCAGTGAGATTTCACAAATATTTGAGTGATTTTACCAAGATTTTCAAGATTTTGGATACATTTAAAAGATTTTACACACACTTCAATGATTTTCCAAAGATTTTAATAATTGCACAAATATGACTAAATATTTCCAAAGATTCCACAAAGATTTCGAAGATCTTAAATAATGCGCAAAGATTTTGGATAGACTTCAGATAGATTTCAAAGATTGAACAGAGATTTCAATAAACATTCGGCAAAGATTTCGGATATATTTAAAAGGTTTCAGAGAGGCATACGTGATTTCCCAAAGATTTGACAAAGATTGTATTAATTTCTAAAACATTACCAAATATTTCAAAAATATCTTAAATATTTCGCAAAGATTCCCAGAGATTTCAGAAATATTTAACAAAGATTTAAATGATTTACAAAAGATTAAAAATATTCAGCAAATGTTCCCGATAGATTTTAAAGCTTTCACAAAGGCATCAATGATTTCTCGAAGACTTGACAAAAATTTCAATAATTTCAAAAATATTAAAGAATATCTTTAGAATATTTTTATTATTTCGCAAAGATTTCTAAAGATTTCAGAAGGATTTCAATGATTTTCCAAAGACTTCAAAAATTTCGCGAATATTTGAGATAGATTTAAAAGATTATCCAAAGATTTCAGATACATTTATAAGGTCTTAATGATTTTCCAAAGATTCCAAACATTTTACAAATATTACTGAATATTTTAAATATTTCGCAAAGATTTCCAAAGCTTTCACAAAAATTTCACAAAGATTTCAAATATTTCACAAAGATTCAGGAAGATTAAAAGATTTCTCAAAGATTTCAGATAGATTTCCAAGATTGAACAAATATTTTAATGATTTTGTAATGATTTCACAAAGATTTCGAATAGATTTAAAGATTTCATAAAGATTTTATTGATTTCACAAAAATTTCAAAAATATTACAAACATTGTCAAATATTTCAAAAATATTTTTAACATTCCGCAAAGATTTTCAAAGAGTTCAGTGAGATGTCACAAAGATTTCAATAAATTCACAATGATTTCAAAGATTCCGGATACATTTAAAAGATTTTACACAGACTTCAATGATTTTGCAAAGATTTCAATCATTTCATTGATATGACCTAATATTTCTAATGATTTCAGACAGATTTCGATGGATTTTCAAAGATTTCATAATGTTTGTAAATATTGCGCAAAGATTTTGGATAGACTTCAGATAGATTTCAATTATTGAACAGAGATTTCAATGATTTCCCAAATATTTCAAACATTCGGTAAATATTTCGCACATATTTGAAAGGTTTCAGAAAGGCATGAATGAGTTCCCAAAGATTTGACAAAGATTTCGCAAAGATTTCCAGAGATTTCAGAAAGATTTCAATGATTTTCCAAAGATTTCAAAGATTTCAAAGATTACGCAAATATTTGATATAGGTTTAAAAGATTTCTCAAAGATTTCGGATAGATGAAAAAGGTCTTAATGATTTTCCAAAGATTTCAACCATTTTACAAATAGTACTAAATATTTAAAATATTTCGCAAAGATTTCCAAAACTATCACAAAAAATTCAAATAATACGCAAAGATTCAGGAAGATTAAAAAATGTCTCAAAGATTCCAGATAGATTTCTAAGATTGAACAAAGATTTCAATGATTTCCTAATGATTTCACAAAGATTTCAAAGATTTCGGATAGATTTAAAAGATTTCAATGATTTTACAAAGATTTCAATAATTTTACAAACATTATCAAATATATCAAAAACATTGCAAATATATCGCAAAAATTTCCAAAGATTTCAATGAGATTTCACGAAGATTTCAGTGATTTTACAGAGATTTCAAAGATTTCGGATACATTTAAAAGATTTTACACACATTTAAATGATTTCCAAAGACTCTAATAATTTCACAAATATGACTGAATATTTCCAAAGATTTCAGAACGATTTCAAAGATTTTAAATAATGCGCAAAGATTTTCGATAGACTTCAGATAGATATCAAAGATTTAACCGAGATTTGAATGATTTCCCAAATATTTCATAAATGTTTCATACATTTTCATACATTTTCAGAGATTTCAGAAAGACTTCAATGATTTCCCAGAGATTTCACAAAGATTTCAATAATTGCACAAATATTACCAAATATTGCAAAAATATTTGAAATATTTCGCAAAGATTTTTAGATATTTCAGAAAAATTTCACAAAGATTTCACAAAGACTTCATTTGTTACACAAAGATTTTGAATATATATCAAAGAGTGCACAAAGATTTCAATGAATTCCCAAAGATTTCACAAAGAACTCAGAGATTTCGCAAAAATTTCAGATAGATTTAAAAGGTTTTAATGATTTTACAAATATTTTACAAAGATTTCAACAATTTTACAAATATTACTAAACATTTTAAATATTTCGAACAAATTTCCAAAGCTTCCACAGAAATTTCACTATGACTTCAAATATTTCGTAAGGAGTTAGGGAAGATTAAAAGATTTCACAAAGATTTCAGATAGATTTTAAAGATTGAACAAAGATTTCAATGATTTCGGATGGATATAAAAGATTTGAATATTTTCACAAATATTATCAAATATCTCGAATATATCGCAAAGATTTCCAAATATTTCAGTGAGATTTTATAAAGATTTCAACGATTTCACAACAATTTTAAAGATTTCAGATAAATTTAAAAGATTTCACACAGACTTTTATGATTTTCCAAAAATTTCAATAATTTCACAAATATGATTGAACATTTCCAAAGATCTCAGAAAGATTTTAATGCTTTTTCAAATATTTCACAAAGATTTTAAATATTGTGCAAAGATTTCGGATAGATTTAATAGATTTCACAAAGACTTCAAATGTTTCACAAAGATGTCTGGTAGATTTTTCGAAAAATTCAAACAATTCGATGAATTCAATCAATCGATTTCAAAGGGGGAGGGGGGAAATCAATACTTCGCCCCCACCTGTTAGATTTCTGGGGGGGGAGTCAATGCCCTATATGCCCCCTAGGGCTCCACCGCTTCTGGTGTAGTAGTGTTGGGTAGTAACTTGTTACAAGTAACTAAGTCACTGAGAGTTACGTTGTTCGCAACTTTTAAAATAACTTTGTTACTATTTTAAAAAGTAACTTGTTACTTTTAGTCACGATTTCTGCAGTAACTTGGAACTTTAATTTTAGTTACTTTAAAGTTACTCCGTGTTTTTTTATATTCCATATAAAGAGATGCTTATAAGTCAGTTATGGATAGAAAATTAATCTCTTTTTGTTGAGGATTCAGCTATTTCATTGAAAATTTGTCGTTTTTGCTTAAATTCAACTGTAATTGATTTGAAATTAAATTGCTTTGTTGTTGAAATAATATCATATATTATATTTTTCGTTTAAAATTATTTTATTTTGATTGAAAATTTAACTACTTGGTTGAAAATTCGTGTATTTTGGTAGAAACTTTAACGATTTGATTGGAAATTTATAATTCCGGTTTGAAAATGAAACTGCGTTTTGTAGAAAATACGTATTTTTGGTCTAAAAGTTCAACAATATAGTGGACATTTTGCTTTCTATTTTTGTAGAAAATTAATCTGACTTGGTTGAGGATTCAACTATTTTGTTGAAAATTCGTCTTTTTCAGTTGATATATAATAAATGGTTGGAAAAAAATGAAAATTGTTGTTAAAAATTCAACTCTCTTGTTGAAAAGTATTGTTTTGGTTTGAACATTCCTCTTTTTTGGTAAAAAATTCCCGTCTTTTCTGGTTGAAAATTTAACTGCTTGGCTAAATTCTTAAAATATTCTGGCTTCTCTAAATTTCTTGAATTTCCTGAATGCTCTGACATTTTCCGAATTCTCCATAATCCTTGAATTTCTTTGAATTCTCTGAAATCTTTTAATATTCCAAATTCCTTAAATATCATCAATTCCTTGAATTATCTGAAATGCTTGATTTCTATGAATTCTGGAATATTCTTACATCCCTGAAACTATCTGGATTCCTTGAAATCCTTTAATATCCTGAAATCCTTGGATACTTGAAATTCTTAAAATTCCTTAAATATTTTAAATTCTTTGCATTCTCTGAATGTGTGGAAATCTCTGAATTCCTCAAGTTCTGTGACTTTCTTAAATTCTTTAAATTCCTTAAATTCTCTAAATGACTTGAATTCTCTGAATTCTCTGAAATCCTTGAATATTCGGAATTGCTTTAATTAACTGAATTCCTTGAGTTTCCTGAATTTCTTGAATATTATGAATTCCTGAAATTCCTAGAATTCTCTAAATCCCCTAAATTCCTGACATATTCTGAATTCTGTAAATTCCTTAAATTTTCTTAATGCTCTAAGATTCTTGAATTTCCAGTAATCCTTGAATTTTCTGAATTTCGTAAATATTATACATTTCTTATATTCTCTGAATTCCTAAAAATCTCTGAACTCCTGATTTGTCTTAAATCTTAGATTTTTGAAAATTCCCGGAAATCCCTGAATATTTTAAATTCCTTAAATTGGCTAAATTCCTTAAATTATTTGAATTTTCCAAATCCCCTGGATTCCTTCAAATCTTTCGAATTCTCTAAATTCCCTGAGTTCATGGCATTTCTTCAGTTTCTTCAATTCTTTTGAATTCCTCCAAATTCTTTCAGTTATTTCAAAGTCCATGAAATTTAGGAAGATTTAAAAATTTAGGAAATTCCACGAATTCTAGGGATTCAGATAATAATTCAGAAAATTTAGATAATCTGCGATACATGTAAAAATTCAGAGGAATTCAGTTGATTTCATAAAAAAATTTAATTTAATCAAAATTTAATTTAATCAAAATTTAATTAATTCAAAATTTAATTTAATTTATTTAGAACTGAATATTTTTGAGGTAGCTTTTAAATTTTCCAAGACATTTCCACATTAATCTGAGAAAAAATAAAAAAAATTTGCTTGAAAAATAAAACCATGCCTATCAAATTATTATTTGTTTAGTTACTAAACTCTGCAATTTGAATTTAGATAATTTTTTGTATTCAAATGAAGCTGACCCGGAATTTGGAGTACGTTAACTTGCGCTACACACAAACAGCTTTTACTTGAGGCATTCCCGAATTTGTTACGATTTGCGGATATAAGAAAAAATTGGTAATAATTGCGAAACTACTTTTTTATAAATACCATACAACAATTTCTATGAAAACTTAAATCAATTCATAAATGATTCCTAAATAAGACGATAACTTTATTAACTGGAAGCTTAAAAATTTCCTAAATTTGAGCCCATTCCAAACAAAGCAAATTATTCAGAATGAAAACTGGGTAAAGCCCATTATTATCACAAAAATATGATTTCATAAACATTTGAAAGTAATAAATAAAATATACAGTTTGAATTTTCTTGTCGACTTTTCGTTTTATTCTTAGATAAAATCCAAATTGAAGAATTGTAAAATTAAGCTGATATGCAAAAATTGTAATAAATTACATTTTCAGAAACTGAAATTTTTCATAAATAATCCAATTCGCTTTTAACCTTTGTATTTAAAATTTCGTCCTTAAAAAAAATGTATTTCTTTGGAAGACATATACATTTTTGTAATAATCTTATAAATAATACTATAAATATGTTTCTCTAATAAATATACGCGTACTAAAAATGCTTTTTCATGTCTTTCAGCTTTAAAAAAAGTTTAAGTAATCTTCTGGTTATTTTTACGTTATATGATATACAATCTTTGAAACATTAAAAAATGTATAGACTTGTTTCGAAGAAATTCCCAATCTCTACTGGAGTCGTGAGTTTGATAATTTCGAAAATTTTTGTGACAGAGTTCTGTTTACTTGCATATTATCGGAAAGATGAACAGAACTCCGACGCGGAAATTGAGAAAATTATCAAACTCACGATGTTGGTAGATATTGGTAATTTTTTAAAAACAATTTCATAAATTTTCCATGCATCTTTCTCAAAAAATTTAGTGTTCAATTGAACCACATAGTCTAAAAGATTTATGCGTGCTAAAAAAATTATTCTCAATCTCTTTCGTCGTTATTGGGAAGTTTTCAATTTTATTCAAAGTTATTCGATATACGAGGTTTGAAAAATATGAAAAATTATATGAAATTATGTTTTCAAATCTTCTAGTTCCTGCTAAAATAGTGAAATGGCTGCTTTAGAGTTGTGTGAAAAAAAATCTAAATAAAAAAATCGGTCTTGTTTTAAGGAAGAGAGATGTATAGTCTCAGTTCAAAACCAAACATGAGCTTAAATATAGCTTGAAGTTTTTTTTTATAAATGTCAAAACGTTTACTATAAGAATGAAAGAAAAGCTTCAAAATTTCATGAATAATAATATATAATATTTTTGGAAATTCAGGAATTTTCGATTGGGAAACCTATTGTGATGATATTTTATATTTTAAATGAAATTTTTATTTTATCTGGTATAGTCGCACATCCAATTTCTAAACATCGTTTTTCTTAAAACTTTTCATTTTATTATTATCATCATTATTTGTCGATATAGGAAATTTGAGAAATATGAACAAATGTTTCAAACCAGTTTTTTTTAAATTCCCAGTCTAAGCCGAAGTCGTGGGTTTGATAATTTTTATTGTTTCTGCGTCGGAGTTCTCTGCCTCTTTCCGATAGTATGCAATTAAACGGAAATTTAAAAATGATCAAAGTCACGTCTTTAATAGAAATTTGGAATTTTCGAAAAACAAGTTTATACATTTTCTATGCTTTGGACCTATAATACATTTGCTGACATTTTCGTGGTCATTTATATTGAAAAAAAAATAAAGAAGTGCGTAGGAAGACACCATTAAGACCTTTCTAATTGTCCCCTTTATAGCTCTATAGTTAAATAAATATTACCGTGGAGTAAAATGTAGATCATAGATCTATAGAATTAGATTCCTATATAAAGCAAAAATGATTACTATTTCAAAATAGAGAACAGTAGAAGTCTACCTCTATATTTTTATTTTTGATAAGAAGCCGCTGGCTACAGGGAATACACAGAAATGTCTCATCTGCATCTGAATTACTAAACACTGAGGCACTCATGTTATTAGAAACTTGTTATCAATACTTTAGTTACTCAATTTGTAGAAGTACAATGTTAATTCTTACATTTGTATAGAATATTAGAAAGAAGAGTGGCACATGCTCTAAATTTGAATCAAAGAAATTTCATTGAGAATTAATGACAAATTTGTCATGCCTTCTATCAATTGAAATCTACTAAGGATCACAAAAAATCAATAGAATTCAAATTTTTATACACTGATTTCTGATTTCTGACAATATTTGTACTACGCTCATTGAATTTCCGTGAACCAAGAAATGGTCCAATTTTAACATCCACTATGCTACGCCATAACTATATGACAACATATATAGAGATATATTGATAACTACCAATATTATAAGCGCAATATTGCACGCGATAAATATTGCATTGCCTAATAATAACATACAATTATGAAACAAGTTCATTATGATTCAAGTTTAATATTGTACAGTTTAATAACTTGAAAAACAATAATTTAAGATGCATGGTTTTATGTCATAGGCCAAATTTCAAGTTTAGTTTTCAATGATTTTTTATTCTTGAGAATTATTTGGAATTGAAGGACTTTTAGGAAATCAGAATATTTCCAAAATTGGGGGAAGTTAGAATGTTCAAGGATTTTAGGAAATTCAGAGCAATAAGGGATTGTGGAGAATTCAAGAAATACAGAGAGTTTCTGAAATTGAGGAAATCTGCCAAGTTTTCATTGCTATGAATATAAAACTTTTGATTTTGAAAAAAGAAATGAGAATTTTCAACATTAGGTTTTGAATGCCGTTAATTTATTATCTTCAAGGTATCATTTTTAACAATTCAAATTCAAAGATTTTTAATTTTCGAAAAAGAATAACAAATTTCGTTTATGTACAACAATAAACTCAAGCAACTCTACCAAATTTCATCACTTCATCTATATTGTTTGCAATTATTTTCAGCGAAAATACATTTAAATATACCTGTTTTAGGAAATTGGAAATCATGAAAAGCTTGTTCTTAGAGAAAGCAATATAATCAATAGCACCTGAATTTAAAGTCAAAATTTTTGCATAATGTAACTCAAACTAAATTTCTTCATATATCTTTTGTATCTCATCTTCGTCAAAACATTATATAAATTTGGTAATTTATTATTCTAATTGATGATTATAATAATATAGTATATTTTCGGAAATTGAGGAATTGCAGATTAGAAAAAGTATTCTAAATATATTTTATATTTAAAGCAAGATTTTTATTTACTTTTGTAGTTTTCTTTTTCAAGTTTTTTGGCGCACTTACCTGTAAATCAAAATTTTTGATAAAATAAAAAAGAATAGAGAGTGAAATATAAAAAAATACAATCTTTTACATAAGGAGGGGGGAAGTGGATAGATACTATCACGTAATTTCTTGAGCAAATCAACCCAATATGAAATCCATTTTTCAAAAATTATAGTATAACGTAACAGATCAGTAATTAAAATATAACATTGTAATTTATGCATTTATGCATTGTAATTTATATGCATTTATTTTATTTATTCCAAAAAACATTTTTTATCATGCTTGAGTCAAAATATCTGAAGTTCACGAATCCACAAATGTTTTAAAAAAATTTATCGCTGAAATTATTAATACAGAACTTTAAACAGAAGCTTCTTATGAGTAACTTTTTCAAAATTTTATTACCTGCAGATTTTGATCATAAATTTATGATATAGCATATGCTAATAAAAAAGATTACGTAAACGTGCCGTTCTTCTGAATCTTAATGAGGATATTAAAAACTATTTTCTTATTGTTCATCTCAAGAATATTTATAAAAATAAAAATAAACGTTTTAATTTAAAAAAGAAATTGATTTCTATGTAAATTATAAAGCCTACTCCCCTGACTTTGCCCCTCTCCGTCCTCCATTTTGAATTAGTCGAGCATGAAAATTGAAGTAGTTTTCAAATTTAATAAGCATAATAAAAATTAAATAATTTATTACCCTTGCTACTTTTTGAAAATAAAATTCAGCTGGCGCTCAACATTTAAAGAAAAATATCACTCAATCAATAATTTAATGAATTAAAAGTAGCTGTTCAAAAAAAAAAAAACTTTAAAATTGAAATAAGGTTTTAAAACATATGTACTCATCCAAAATAAAATATTAAGATGAATATTCCTTCAATTTAAAATATTCAGAAATTTAAGTCCTATTTTCTGCCAGGGAAGCTTTTATACAGGGAAATATTGATACAAATAACTAAAATATTCTACGATTTTTTTTCTTGCACTCTTTTCTAACTCTCTTCTGGAGAGTGTTTGTCTTGGAATTAAAATTCCGGGCATGTCTCCAACTATGTGACCATTAATGTAACTCCATACCGACAATATGGTTCATTTTTATATGCATCCACATTTATCGATTTTGCAAAATACAAGAGAAAATTTTTTTTTGAAATAAATACAGGAAACCTGAAGGTATCATTTTTGCTACAGTGATGTTTAATTGATACAAAAATCTGTATCAATATAAAGAAAGAAAATACTGCTAGATTCTTTGATCATTCTGTTTCAGATCTAATTGATACCTTCAGATGTGGTGTCATATTGATTTCTGAATCAATTATAAAATCTTCGCCTGATATTTGTACTTGTATATACTGAACTTATGTACTTATATACAACAACAAGGTTTCATAATAATGTTGCTTTTGAACTTATTGATAACGATTAACTAACCTAAGAAATAGGTCATACTGTCCTTTATTCTGATACTTTTTTCCAAAAATCTCATTGAATGTTTTTACGTACTTTTCTAAAAATGCGATATTCGTGGATTCAAATGCTATTTACCGCATTCAAAGTGAGTCACTCTTGACTTTTGTAAAAATTCCTTATAATTATTACTCGTATTGTACTATTTCTTTCAGTACTTTTCAACTTTGCGCTACAGTTTTAGTCAAAACCTCTTACAGAGTGTGAATCTTTTTACGAATATGTGTTTTTCCTATTTTAAGCAGCTTGTTCGATAAATAAAAAAAGGAAACCACAAAAATCAAAGGAAGATCGATAATGCAGGTGAATATTTATAGACAGTCAATCTTGTATCAGATACGTTCTAAAATGTTTAATACATAACACAAAAGACTGTGAAAAATTCATCCTCTACAACAGTACATACGAATATAGTCATTATTCATACACACATATCATATCATATATTCCAAACCATAAATAGCCAGGAATTTCCGACTTTCCCCTAACTTATAATTCTGAAGGAAATCATCAATTTAAATAAAATAATCAAATAAATGCTTTCTCTTTGAATGAGCAAATAATATATGTTTGCTTAATGAGCAAGCAAAGTGTTCATGATCATACTGAATCTGAAACACATGGTATCAAAACGTTGCAAACAATTGATAACTACATTATGCGACAAATGAAAACTAATCATTGTGAGACATTTTCATGCGATTTTGTTCAACTTGATACTTGGTAATTTCGTGTGATGTGAGCACCAGAGTTGATACGATAAATACAACTTCACATCAAAGATTGTATATTTGTATATGGATAATGTCCGACGTTTTTAAGAATCTTAAGTATTGAATATTACCTGCACGAGCAGGTCTCTGCTTTTGACGAGTGCGTCGAAAAGTATCCAAATCTAGTTTTTCAGTCCATTTCCGCTCCTCTCAGTCACGTGCAATTTTATCGAGAGTAAGATGAAAGGCATGAGAGAAGAAATTCCTGGACCGTGTGCGATCTCATTGCTCGGGAAACGAACCGTTTGCTCTTCAAACTACTTTGAATTTCAAGAAACATGTTGCAAAGTTTATAATTTGGTAGCATATCCATTTTAGTTCAGATATAGCTATATAATTTAAAATAATACAATTTATTGATTAAGTGAAATTTAAGTTAAAATAAATAAAGAGGGAAATTAGATGGGAAAAGAAGAAATAGGAAGCTTGAGGTAAATATAAAATATGAGAAAGGAAAATAAAGAAATTAAAGTGTTAGACAAGGATGCGTTATTTCCTTATGGCTATTCATTATCTTCATGGACAAGTGTCTAAGAATGACCCTCTTCGACGAAAAAGGTGTGTATCTCGGGACAGTGAGGGTACGTGGGTTAGCGTTCGCGAATGATCAGGTTGTTAGGACAGAGTCAATCGATGAATTGCAAAGAATGTTGAGCAAACTGAATACAAGCATGAAGAACATGGACCTCAAAATTAATGCAAGTAAAAGAAAAATTATGGTGTTTGAAGATTTAAATTTAGTTGTCTTCTGAAACTTTTGGATATTCCGGGGTTTACTGCGATATTGAATCAACTCATTTCCTATCTGCTAAAATTGTTGGAACAGAATTCTCTAAAATCACCACCCTATTATTATTGAATACCTGATTGGTTGTTTTCAGCATGTTCTTTGGAATTTTCTACAATTTTGTAAATCGCAATTTCCAAATGAGTGATTTTAATTCTAACAATTTTTTTTTAAAGAGAAAATTTACATTGTAAATGATTCTTTAATAATAAAGGCAACAATTCTTTTCTTAACATTTGACCAAATGTTTAAAAAATATCAAAACGATTCTTTTCATATCCCCCTGAACATATGACATGAGGTTATATATGTATTTAAATATCAATAAAGATCAGGAATTTCCTGCGTCATCAATTTAGTTATTCAAAATTTCCAAATAAGTAATTTTATTTGGTGATACAATTTTTTTCTGATTTTTTCTGAATATTATTGATAAAAAAGAACATTTTAATTAGAAATGTTTTTCGATATTGGAAAATAATTCTGTTCTTAACATATTGTTACCACACTATAATATGTCAACTTTTTCACACTTTCAAAGAGATGAGAAGAATCAAATTATGGACATAAATTTAGATTATCCTAATTTACGAAAACTATACATTTTCCGTACAGGCAACACGAAATGACCGGTTCCGTCAAGAAGATTTTAGGAAAAATTTTAAATGATTAAGGTTTTATTTTGAAATAGTAATTTTAAGATTTGAAGATTTTAATACATGTCGAAAAAGAATCTGAAAGATTTTTAGACAATTTTTGTAATTTCTGCAAAATTGAAAAGATTTTGAGAAAACTTTGAATTATTTTGAAAGATATTTCAAAGTTTTAGAAGTTTTAAACAGATTCAAAAATAATTTAAAATTGGAAAAGTTTTCGAAAAATTGTAAATGAGATGTAGATTTTTAAAAATTTGTAAACAAAATTTTGAAGCGTTGTAAGGATTTAATGAGATTTTTTCATAAAAGATTTGAGAAGATATCAATATATTTCGAATGATTTCTTAAAACTTTGAAAAAGAATGCAGAAGATTTTAAAGGACAATTTTTTAATTTTGCAAAACTAAAACATCTTAGAAAAATACGAATACGTTTAAGATATATTCGAAGGTTTAGGAAAATACCAATTTTACGAACAAGATTTCCAAACATTGCGAAAAATATAAAAAAACAATCTGAAAGATGTTAATGCATCTTGTTGTAAGTTTGCCAAATTTATTTATAATTTTAAGAAAAATTTGAATAGGTTTTATAGTAATTTAAAATTGGAAAAGATTTTTAAAAACTTAAGATAAAATGTACATTTTTGAAGATTGCGAAATAGAATTGTCATGTTCTGTGAAGATTTTTTAAGTTTTCAAGGTAACGCCAAAATATTCTTAAGATTCTTGGGAATATTTTAAGCGATTCTTCATTTTGAAAAATTAATTTTAGGAGAATGTTTTAAAATATTTTAAATCATTAAAAAAGATTACAGAATTTCTCAAAAACCAATACGGAACATTAATAAAATATTTTTAATAATTTTCCAAACGACAAAAAGTCCTGAATATTTTTTAATATGACTTAAACTTTTCATAACATTTTGTAGAATCCTGTAAGATAATTAAAATTATTAGGAATTTTCTTGATAAAGTTCGGAAAATTATATTTATATAACTTTGAAGAAACTTTAACAGAAACATGTAAAATAAACGTTTCATTTTATATTAAAAATTATTTTATGCTTCAAATTATAATTTGCCGGAGATTTTTTTTCTTTTTTGGCCGAAAAATATTTTTTGACCTTCTTTGTTTCAAAGTTCATGAATAACATAATAATTTCTATCATTTTAATAATAACATAATAATAATGTAATATTGATTATTCATATTTTTTAAATTAAATTTCAACTTTTTGGATTAAAATTAAAATCGTTTTGCAGGACTAAAATGTTTCTAATTTCATATAAAACGCATTTTGTATGATTCAATTTGAAACGCTTTGAATTCCTATTATTTTGAGTAAAAATTCTGTTTTTTCAATAAAAGAGTTAAATTTTCAACCAAGGAGATGAATTATCAATAGAAGAATTGAATTTTCGAACAAAAAAGACTTCTGTCTCATTTTTCAATCAAACAATTGTATTTTAAACAACAAAAAATGACATTTTTTTACTGGGAGAAATACATTTTTAAACTAAAAAGAACACTTGAACAAAAGATTTGAATTTTCATGCCAAAGTTGAATTTTTAACAAAAAAATTACTTTTCTACCAAATCTATGAACTTTATACCTAAAAAGTCAAATTTTCTACAGAAAAGGTTAATTTCTAACAAAAAAGGTAATTTTGAACGTAATAGTTCAATTTTGTACCAAAATATTTGAATTTTTTACCCAAAAAAATAAGGAATTTGAAACAAAGTAGTTAAATTTTTCATCAGAGAGATGAATTTTCAACTCAAACTATGAATCTTCAACCAAACAACGGAATTTTTAACAAAATAGTTCAAAGGATTTAGGGAATTCAAGGATTTCCAAAAATTCATAATATTGAAGAAATTCAGGGAATTAAGAGAATTCAGAAAATGCAAGGAATTCAGGAAATTCAGGGAATTCAAGGAATTCAGAGAATTCGAGCAATTCTAAATATTCAAGGATTTCAGGGAATTCAGAAAATTTAAGTAATTTACAGAATTCAAGGTATTTAGAGACTTCATGAAATTCAGAAAAATTGAGAAATTCAGAGATTTTCATGCATTCAAAGAATACAAGGAATTCAAAATATTCAAGGAATTAAGGATATTCAGGGAACTTGGGATATTCAAGGAATTCAGAGATTTTTACGAATTAAGAGAGTACAAGAAATTGAGAATGTTCAAGAAATTCAGGAAATTCTGAAAATTAAAGGATTTTCCAATATTCAAGAATTATAGGGAATTTAAAGAATTTAAGGGATACAGAGAATTCAAGGAATTCACAGAAATTAAAGAATTCAGAGAATTTAGGCAATTCAGAGAAGTTAAGAAATAAAGAGAATTTAAGGAACTCTGAGAGATTTTCAGTAATTCAGAATATTCCAGGAATTCAGGGAATTCAGGAGGTTCGAGGATTTTTGGGAAATTCAGAGAAATCAAGGATCATAGAGAATTTCAGGAATTCAGAGATGCTCAAGAAATCAGAGAACCTGCCAAATTTTTACTGCTCTAAATATAAAACTGTTATTTGAAAAAAAAAACACATTGAAATTGTTTACTTTAGGTTTTCAAATCTGTAAATTTATATATTGAAAAGCTTTAAATTTGATTTGGTACCATTTTTTAAGCAATTTAATTTCAAAAATAGTCAGTTTTTGTTATGTGAAATCGATTAATTCTCAGTTTTTAATCCCAAGTAGTGAAATTATTTAAATTGGTAAGCTTAAGAATGAAAAATTCTCCATTTTTATAGCATCCAAGACCTGAAATTCAGTTATTTAAAGTTTTTAATTTGTAATTGTTCGGTTTCAAACATTGATTTATGTAATTAAGAACATTTTAGGCCAAAATTAATTTAACTAATCACTGTATTTAATTTGTTTCTCAACCATAAATATAATTATTTTTTAACGATATAATTTTGAACGATTCGAAAATGAAACTAAACCATTTTCAAGATTTTTATAGATGCTTTTACTTCAAAATTAATCAATTCAAAACGATTTCAGTTTGAAATAATTTTATGTTGGAAGTTTCAAGCTGAAAACTGATCAACAAGATAATTTTATTATAATGTACAGTTTCAAATGATTTAAAAAGGGGGAAAGTCATACAATTTTTATAATATTTGAAATTATTCTGTCTTCCTTATATAATAAATTTAAGAAGGTTGAAGACTTCGCTCATGCTTGAAATTAAAAATTTTTTATTGCAATAGATTTGAGAAATTTAATTATTTTTTTAAAACTAATATTAGAAGTCATAAAGGTTAAAGGCTTTTTCTTTATTCCAAGATCTGTAATTTTAGTTTATCAATTCCCTCTCCACCCTACGACGACTAACTACATAATTTGGACATGATTTCTACTTGCAGAATATATTTTTGCTTGAAGGTGGTACTTGGGCGTACACTTTGAACAATGAATAATACAAAATATTAAATTAGCTTCGGGATTGACTAAAACTTTGATTGACGAAAGGTATAGACTCGGTAGAGATAAAGATAAAATTTTAGGCGATGAATGCAGACAACTATGCGAGAAACTATGCACTTAAGAAAGAAACATATATTATGTGTACCTGAAACAATGAAAAAGGGATGCGAAAGTAGAAACATAGAAAATGGGGTATTAAAAGGCGGACTTGAAATATGGTCAGGAGTAGATAGTGAATCACATGGTAGTCAAGGGGTAGGTTTGATTAGGAATAAAAGAGCAAGAATATCAAGCATATCAGGAATCAACGATTTGTATCCCTAAGATTGTTGTAGGTGAGAATGAAAGTTGGATTTAGAAAACTAATTATCATAGCGTACTACGCCCCAGTTGATGGTGATCCGAGCGAAGTAAAAGAAGCCTTCTGTGATACTTTTATATGCTTCAATGAGCAATGCGATCATGGTAAAAGAATCATTCTACCAGGAGATATGAATGGATGGGTTGGTGTCCAACGTCATGGTAATGAAAGTGTGTTAGGTAGTTTTGGGGATCCAAGGACAAATAATAACGGAAAGAGATCAGTTAACTTATGATTCGAAAAGGGCTTATTCATTACAAATACTTGGTTTGGGCATAAAACAATCCACATCTACACCTGGTGTAGAGGAGATAGCGACAGTACAATTGACTTCGTTGTTGCGGATGAAAGGCTAAGAGAGCTAGTAAAAAATACAAGGGTCATGAGGGGTTCGGAATGCAATACTGATCATTACCTTCTAGTCTCCAAAATAAGCTTAGGTCAGGGATGGAGGATGAGGAGAACCCGAGGGGTTCACAACTTGACCGATGGAGTGTACACTGACTTTAAGTGATTTCAGTGACTTCATGCGAATTCAAGTGACTTCACGCCAGTGACTTCAGAAAAGGTGTACACCTGGCCTCACAACTTGTTGACCCCTTGAGAGAACCAAATAAATGAGACAAACGCGAATAAAAATTGAGAATCTACAGACACCGGGAGTGTAAATAGAATTTAAAAACAGGCGAAATGAACGTATAGATGAGGCAACTTGGTAGGCGCTAATAAACAATAAAGGTATAGAGGGCACATCGGCTATGATCCAGGATGTCATTGTTAGGAGTGCGACTGAAGCGTGTGGTACTGCGGTTGTAGGAAGAATGTCTGGTGACGCGCGGTGGAATGATGAAATCCAAGCAGCCCCCCAAGAAAAGAAAACAGCGTATGATAGAAAGTTGAACATCACAGGCCTTAGCGCTGAGGAAAGAAATAGACTTGAAAATGATTGCAGACACAAGAAGAGGAAAGTGAAACTACTAGTCAAGGAAAGTGAAGGCAAAATCAAAACAGAAGAAGAGAAGATAATGCAAAACGATTTTGAAGAAAGCAAGCAACTGTTTTATGAATAGGCGTCGAGCAATATGAAGGGAGGTAAAAGTAGAGAGTTAGTCGGTTTGAGAAATAGCCAGGTGCAAATGTAGGGCACCATAACTGTGATATAGATCACGATACGTTAGAAAGCCCAATTGAGAGAGGTTAGGGATGTAATTAGGAATATAAAAAATGGTAATGCTGCTGGTGTAGACAGTATTAACGCTGAAATTCTTGAATACGGTAGCGCCTACGTACCTCATCGGTTGTGAAAATTAATAAATTTATATATCTAGATGGAAGAAGTTCCAAATAATTGGAAAAAGGCGATTCTCGTACCAATATACGAAGGAAAGGAAGATAAAATAATCTGCAATAATTACAGAGGTATCAGCTTATTAATCACCGTAAGTGAAAGATATTCAGAAACTCTCATTCGCAAAGTAATGAAAATAACAGAAGAAAAGATATCGAAAGTTTGAAGTTGATTTATGTCAGGAACATCATGTACGGATCAAATATTTAGTTTACGACAGGTCACAGAAAAAAGCTTGAAAGTAAAGAAAAAAGTTTTCTTTGCATTTGTTGACCCAAAAAAAGCATTTGACAAGGTGAATAGAAGAAAACTTGAGGAAGTCTTAAAAGAGTACGGAATGAATGGCTTCTACAAGCAATAAAAACAATATATGCTGGTAGCGAAGTGAGTGCAAGGGTTAATGGGAAACTGAGTGACTGGTTCGATATTATGCAGAGTATTAGACAAGGATGCGTTATGTCCTCATGGCTATTTATTATATTTATGAATAAGTGTTTAAGAATGGTATTGCTCGACGAAAAAATGTGTAGATCTAGGAACAGTGAAGGTGCGTGAGTTCGCGTTTGCAGAGGAAAAGGTTGTTATGGCAAGACAGAACAAAAGCTTACACGTTATGTTGAGCAAACTCAATACATGGTCAATACACTCAAGAACATGGTCCTTCAAATTAACGTGAGTAGAAGAAAAAGTATAGTATTCAGAGAAAAGGGTGAGGGAACAGTATGCGACATTGCCTTAGACTGATTTTTAGTGAAATTCTTCTGATTCAAATGTAACTCTTTTCTATTCGAGCTTATTTGTGGACTCTTATCTGCAAATATATGTGTCTTTTCATTCTTCCTAAAATTCTTTATTCACGCAAGAATTAAAATCTTACTTCTTTAAATTACGTAACGAAAGTTTTAATATGAAATGTCTAATAATTAATGGAGATTTTTTCTCAAAAAAATTAGTGCTTACTGTTCAGTACTTCAGATGCAGAGAGGATATTTCTCTATATTCCCTGTTTTCTCTGGGTTTCTATGAAAATAAAAAAGTAGACTTCTAATATTATCCACGTAGGGATATTAGTAATAAATGCTTTATATGGGAATCTAAGTCAAAGATCTATATATTATTCTTCTTTTGGAAATATACATGAATAATGATAATAAAAATATCTGTAATGCCATTTTCAAGGTGAAAACATGAGGAAACTTGAAAAACTAATCAAAATACACTGATATACAACCTTTCAAAGCATAAAAAATGTATGAACTTGTTTTTCAAAAATTTCCTTTTCTATTGAACAGAACTTCGACGCAGAAACGATACAAATTATCAAACTCACGACTTAAGCTGAGACTGAAAATTTGTTAAAAACAAGTTTATACTCTTTCACTGTTTTTATGGAAAAGTAGAGGGGCCTTTTGTATATATATGTATAGCAAGAACAGCAAGTTACATGGCCTAGTAGCAGTTAAGTTTAAAAGCCTTCCAACAATTACAAACATGCGTTTTATAATTTTCATCTTTTTGGGCTACTTTGTGTGCAGAAGTGAACAACTAAATCTACCGGATGCTATGCGTGAGTTTAAAAACATTTAATTTGATGCCTAACATTCTCTGGTCATCAATTAATAATATGAGATGCAACGAAAACTCAAACTATACTAAATTTGAAACAATATGACCAAATGGAATTTAAATTCAATTTAACGACTTCACTTACAAGTCTTCGAAGTTACTACAAACAATCAAATTAAATTCTGCATCAAAGAAGAAAGTTCAATATGGCATCTTTTTGTGCCTAGAATTAAATCTTTTTTTTTTAATTGAAACTCAAAGTAGTTTCACATTATCCTAACAACTTAACGAAGATCAATAATTTGATTTACAGAGAAATGCGTCCAACCGAGGTTTGGATGTCAAAAAGCAGGGTTTACATACAATACAAGAGAAAACGCTTTCGATTCCAGTAAATATATAATGATACTTGCCTTACTTAGTTATAAAGTTCTATAAAGTTCGAACAAAATTATAATTTGACCATATATACAGAAATCATATTGAACATTAGGATCATCATTCAATACTCTACCATTTTTTTAAGCCTAACCACTAGCCCCCTCCCCCAACTCTTTCTCTCTCTCTCTCTCGGATCTTTCATATTCTACCAAAATTTTTTATTTTACAGGCAAGTGCTCAAAAGCAAATCTCGTGAACGGGGTATTTCAAAGCTACACGTGTCTATAATGAAAAACAGTATCACACAAATAATGAAGATAATAATCAAGTTACGAAATGTTCAGAAAAACAATGTTTGATAATAATTATATGTACGACTATAACAGGTAAAATAAAAATCTTATGTAAACCATAAAATATCATGACAATATTGTTTGCAATCAAAACAAAATTTGATACTTTTTCTGGTTGTTGTAGTTGTTGAAGAAGATCGTACATCTCTCTTCCTTAAAGCAAGAACGATTCTTTTAGTTAGCATTTTTTTCACAATACTCTGATGCAACAATTATGAAAATTACCAAATTTACAATTTCAGCAGAAATTAGGAATTTTTCAAACATAAGTTCATATAATAGTAAAACGTCGTGTATTGCCAACATGGTCATTAAGGTACCTACGTATGTCATTTTAAAAAATCACGTTTTTCAATTATTGTAAAAAAATTTCAACTCATGAATGACTTTTGTGGATTTTTTATTCCAATATTCTAAAAAAAAGGAAATGATACCACCACACCTCTACTCTTTATCTTTTCGCCTACTCGAAAGGATCCAAAAGCAGATCAAAGCATCGCACAATGGACAAACAGTTGACATCTATGCATAAGTAATACATGAAAAATTCCAACTACATCAAAAAAACGAGAAGTTAGTACCAGAACACCCCTAAACCCTTTCCAGTAGTCGTTCTTGTCTTATATGGATCCTTATTTTACGGAAAAAAATTCATTCTTCGAATTAATTGAATTTTTAATCCTTAGGAATCTACATATTTGTTAAAAAGAGGATCGATAAGAACAACATAAAATAGCACAAATAGCTTCTAACTACAACTTCGGCTATTTATACCAAAATTTTGGTACAAGTATAAACAAACAACCATAAGGAATAGGTAAACTTTAGATTAGGATCTATTGTTGATTTTGTGTCACTTCTTGCATAATTTATAACTATGATACTTTCAGAGAATAATTAAAAAACAATAAAATACTAATTCTGTCGTATTATTCGTACATGTCAAATTTATTTAATGTCGTATTTGAAAAATCTATGAATCGTTCAGACAAGAAAATGATTATAGGGACAACAACAGAAAAGTGAAAATACTAGTTGAAGAAGGTAAGGATAAAATCAAAGCGGAAGGTAAGAACTTTTACCAGAAGTAAAAATGAAGCAAATAAAGCTGAAATTGCAATATGTAATTCTGTACTTGCACCCGCTGTGATGTACTATAGGCAAACCTGGCTGTACCAAAAAAAGGATAAGATTGATGTTAACGCGGTTGGCATGCAATTCCTGCGCAATTTATGCGGTAAAACGCTAATAAACAATGTCAGTAATGAGAGGATTTGCAAATAATGTGGCATGGAGGAAACAATGTTTGGCGAGAGTTGATGAAATTTGTTGAGATGGTTTGGGTATGTTAAAAGAAAAGATATAAAAAGTCACAAAAACCCAAGAGCTTGTATGAGAGAACGTATTGCCGTAAAGGAAGCTAAAGAGGTATATGCCAGGACAAAAAATTGGAGCAAAAAATAGTTTATTAGAAATGTATGGTGTCTTTTTTGAAGCTCTTCGCCTGGTTTGCTTGCCAGAGAGATTTATCAGCGAACTCTGTCTTTGCAGTGTTGAGGAACGATCGAGTTATTTGAGTAAACAACACGGGAATTCTAGAATAATCTAAAAATCTAAATCTTCTCCCTATTTAGATTAATTATTAATACTAACAAATGTGAAGCCATAGATTTAAGCATATGTGTACACTTTAAAAAAAAAGTACCATTTCAAGGCTAGTTTTCGGTATTGAAATAGTCCTAAAAAAATATAGTCTCAGGTGGCTCCATTCTAATGCAACTTTATTTTGATGCCACTAAACGACGTTTCAGTACAACTTTTTTGGATCAAAGCAGGACTGAAGTGAGAATCAAATTTCAATGACGTAACGTAGCACATGGGACGTCCGTGAACTGTCACTAGGTTCGTGTTGTTTTGACGGTTATATGGCTTTCGTCATATAGAGTCGTTGCAACTTTAAAAAATGTAACGATAAAACGGTTCCTTTGTGCAAGTATTGTAAAAATGGCCCGGTCGAGCTTTCGACTCGTGTTTTCATGTTTGCTTATCACATTAATTATGCCGAAGTGTATCGCTCCGGGGTGCAAATCAGGTTACAAAAGAGAACTCATAGAACCTGAATATGAAAAAATTAATATTTTCGTCGTTCTAGAAGACCCAGCTTTTAAAGATTCATGGCTAAAAGATTTAATTCGGAAAAATTTTACGGTGAAAGCTGGCTAGTTCAGTTACAGTAAACATTTCTTATCTCGACGAAAAAATCCTAAAAGGACCTGATGGCACTATTTTGAGAAAGGTAAATAATTATATATTTACTGTAAAATCGAAATCACAATTTACAAATAAAACAAAAGTAAATTCTTTTCTATTCAATAAATTATATTTATTTTTTGAAACGAGTAGTAAGTGAAAATACCTAATAATACAGTTTATTGAATAAAAAAGAATTTACTTTTTTCACGGTAAAATATTTCAAAATGAAAGCTTTTCTCCATAAAGCTTCAATGGTTGGATCTTTCGAGACGGCGGAAAAATTAATTTTTTGTTCACATTCGGGATCTTCGGATTCTCCGAGTTCACTTTTGTAACAATTCATAATTGAAAATTTCAAAAATTTTGTAATATAGGAATACAAATTATTCGAATTTGACGATTTATATTTTAAAGGTATGTAATTTGGCAACAAAATCATAGAATTTTTGTTTTCAAAACCCAAAACCTGCATAACCCTTCATTATAAATTATAAAAATCAAAAAACCCTCAATTTTAAAGCCTTACAATTTAAATTTCTATAATTTTGATGAGTCACAATTGAAAATTTTGAAGATGAAAAATCAACTTTTTAATTCTGAATATTTTTAATTAAAGAATTGTCGAAAGTGATTTGTCTAAACTCAAATTTTACTTTTCTTGTGCAGAAAGATAATATGCAGAAAAAGAAAATAGCGAAATTAGCTGGAACCTAATTCTAATTCGTTATTTATTATACGACTTCGAAAAATAATTTTCGATTAACTCGAGCGTTGCCAAAGATAAAAATATTCGTTAAAGGTCTTTGTTTAAGACTGACTATACAAATTAGAGGTTTGCAGTCGTTTATTCGAATTTTTAATCCAAATTTTAATACGCCTGGAAAGTTGGTTTGACTTCCTCAAACGAAACTGCTTAAATCAAAAAATACCTTTTTTAAGTCAATTATTTTTGTTTTGTTGTTCAACAATAAGGAATAAGTGAATCAAATTGAATTTACATACATAAAAATAACAAATCAGTACACAATAGGTTTTTCATTACGAAATATTGAACGGAATATTGCGAGATACGCGGATATTATTCCTAGGTATTAAAAATAATAATTAATATTATCATCAGGTTCTTGTTTTCTATCCTTATTTTACTTCAAGTTTGAACCTTAAATTTTGCAGAAATCGATACATTTTTACGTTTACCAAATTGGTCTTCAAGTTGAAAAAAAAAACAGTTTATTTTGCATTTACTCAATTTATATGGGCGAGCGTAAAAAAATATAATAACAAAATTAGAAGTTAACAAAAGCACGTTTTTCCTCGTATGTTCAATTTCACGATATACTCAATGATTTTCGATCAAATCCAAAAAACAATAAGAATGTCCAAAAATGTAATTAATAAATTGTAATTCAATGCTTCATTTAGAATAAAAGTGTATTCTATCATTAATCGCGATGAAGTAACAATAAATTAATTTGTGTTTCTAAAACTTGTATTAGTAAAGTTTCGAAAATAAGATAAAGGCCCATCTTCTACGCCCTTGATAGGTTATTTTTTTCAAATTTTCTTGGGCCTTCAGATATCTTGTAGAAGCTTATATAGGTTTTGAATAAACATTTTTTTCTGATAAATTTTAATAGTATTTCATTGAAAGCTGTAGTAATAAGCTTCTTTTTAATTTTAAATTGACCGCCATATTTCACTTTTTCAATATTTTGGATTTTTAAAATTCTCAAGTATAGTTTTTGAAGCGAAAAAGTTTGTTTTTACGAAGATTCAAAGTATTTAATTCAAAACTATAAAAATGAGCTTCTTTATTTTAAATTTGCCCCCATTTTTTTTAATTTTAATTTTTCAAATTTATCAAGTAATTTTGGAAGCCAAATATCTTCCCGTGTGAAAATTTCCTAATGTTTGCCCAGTTAAAAGTTTGGCCCCAACTTGGAAAATTATTTTATGGCTACAACAGGGTTAATATCTTAAATCTAGTTCAAACCAACTTTGTTTCACAGCTCTTGATTGCAGCGCCATCAACTTGGCTGTGCATCTGTTTTCAGTCTGGCTCCATC
>JAABKJ010000227.1:0-49473 GCA_011634705.1 Andricus grossulariae
CTCTTACATCCCATGACGGTCTTATTCCGAAATTCTTATTCGTAATAAATAAAATATTTGATATTATATTATATTTGTCTTGAGTAAACGAATGTTTTCTGTTCTTGCATCAATTTTAAATTACGTAAGAAAAGTTTTAAAAAACTATAAAAAACCGATTTTTCAAATATCAGAAATGACCATATCTTCCTTACTCTTCACTAAAATGTATTAATGTTAGGTCAATCGACTTGTTTCGAAAAGAGTTTTCACTATAAAAAACCTGTTTTCAAAATATTATAAGGTGCTCAAAAAAAGGTAATAAATATTTTTAGACATCCTTTTCTCAGTATTGAAATATTAGTGGTGAAAATAAGCCCTCCAAATTTCAATAATTTAACTGCAACCGTCTCCAAGTAATTTCCTAATTGAGGAACGTTCAGTTAATCGAATAAAAAATTTTTCGAAATTTTTCCCATTCCAAAACTTCCTCTATTTATGAGGAAGCAAAAAATGGAAAATCTTTACAAATAAAAAAGAATGAAACCTCCAAATTGTGACGATGCCATTACATAAGCGAAATTAATGAGAGAAAAAAACATAAAAAATAATTAACTATGCAAAAATGAATGAATTATCGAGAAGAATTTTGAATTATATAATTAATTATTTTACATACTTAATTATTTTTAATGACTTTTTTCATTAATTTCACTCTAGTAATAGTATCGTCTACATTTGGAAGGTTTCTTCATTATTAGTTACAAAGTTTTAACATTTTTTTTATAAACTATTTAGTTCTATTTTTAGGTTTTCAATGGAGAGAATTTTTAAATAACTTTTTTTCATTTATTGATCTTTTTTCCAATGTTTTGTTTAATATTTGTTAAGGTCACGTGAATCCTAAGAGAAAAGGACAAGTTCGTTACCCAGTTATTTTCAATGAAAATTCGAAAAGTTAGAGCATTTTCAAAATTTTTGAGACCATTTTTTTCAAGATTTGAAAATTCTTTGTACGGCTATTCGTAGAATAGACCAAAATTGTGCACCCAAAAAGATCTACAAATTCTTTATAAATAACTTTCTGATTTGACGCGTTGTTTTTGTTTTATTCGTAAAAAACAATATT
This sequence comes from Andricus grossulariae, assembly GCA_011634705.1. NCBI lineage: Eukaryota > Metazoa > Arthropoda > Insecta > Hymenoptera > Cynipidae > Andricus > Andricus grossulariae. Next base: position 1,109 of record JAABKJ010000227.1, read on the forward strand.
AAAAATAAGAGAATAAAATTTTTGGACAAATGACACAAGCTACGAAAAAAATTGATGGATAAAAGTTGTTCAACCAAAAAAGAGCTACAAATTTGTTATTAATCATTTTTTGATAAGACGCGTAGTTTTTGTTTTAATCGTGAAAAATGACATTGCAAATAAACAAATTAAATTTTTGGACAAAAAGACACAACGTACAATAAAATGTTTAATAACCAAATTATCTTTATATTAGATTTGAAAATTACCTTTTTTTCTCAGGAGACACGTGATAAGAATGTGTTCATTAAAGCCGAAAGAGCTTTAACAAAAGAAAATTTATAAACACGCGATATCCACAGATTTTTTCAAATTTTTAATTACATTATTTTAAGTTTTTTTTTTAAATATATTTTTTCCATAATTCAAATTTTTTAGTCATTTTAACTTGCTCGAAAATGCTTTTTTCTAAGATATGATATGATGTGTTTTCCAATTTTGATGGTAGGATTCTTCTCTCTTTTTTTTAATTTTCAACAGTTTCATAGTTGAATATAAAAAACTGGCAATATTTTTTGCATACATAAAAAACAAATATTCAATTTTAGAAAATTTTAAAACTGTCAACGCCTCTATGGTGGCTAAAAGTAATATAAAAAAAAGTTGAAAAAAATCACAGGTTTTCCTGATAGAATACCAAAACTTAAGTGATGTTTTTTTCTTGGTAGAGTAAATACGTTTTATTTATAATAAAAAATGTAGTGAGGGTCCAAAAATCGTTAAAAAAAGCATTACGTAATTATTGGACGACCCTTTATAAAGGTTTAAGACTAATTTGGACAGGTTAAGAAGATCAAGATGCTTTAGAAAAAGTTGAACAAATGTGCAAAAGTTTTCTTTGTATTTTCTAAAAGAATTTCAAATATTTTTCAAGAAAGAATATTTTTTGAACACTGTTCAAGTTTTGTTGTTGTATTTTTTTTTTCAAACGATAAAGAAGGCGTTTTCTGTTCCTTTAATGCAGGTTCGAACCTTTCACAAGGGTGTACAATAAGAGTCTTCGGAGTTGTTATTTTTCATTTTCATGGCGGTATGAGAGTGATGTATGTAATACACTAACTTTTTTTTTTAAATTATGCTAATCTTGAGAGAGGTTCATGCTCAATCAGCCCTATAAATTCTATCAGGATATTTTTTCAAACAATATTATTTTATTTGGTCCTCTTTTTTTTTTTGAGATTGTTTTTGCAGATTCGACCCATCATAGGGTAAAGGAATCAATTACCAAGGGTGCACCAAATATCGAGGATCGCAAGTTATATTTGACGATAAATAGTTAATCATAGTCAATATTTCCATAAAACCAATATTATAATAATGTAGGTATTCTAAACGACAAACTTTTTTTTAGAAGAGAAATTCATTTCGTATGTAATATCTGTAATAGAGTCCCTCATGAACTTTACGGAAAGTCGCCATTTTCTTAATATATAAAGTTGGTTAGATCGACATTTTTAAAACACAAATTCAGTTACTTCTTGATTTATTCTTAATATGTAAATACTACTACAATTATTGGGAAGAATGAAGCGTTTCGGGTTACATAAAAATTAATGTTCATGATTATATATTACGTGTCATTTTAAATGACAAATTAAAATCTATTCGAAAATGGCCCATGTTAAATCAATTTATGATGTAATGTTTTCGTATTTATGTACTCGGCTATGATTCACAGGTGCGAATCTTTATGTGTCTCTATTTTACTTCGTTGTGCATATTTGAATAAAAATGAGTAAATACTGGAATATTATTCGCATATAAAGGACAATTGACGATATAATCATAATAACAAGTTTATATATAAAATATTCATCATTATGATAGATTTATCCGTTCATTTATAATCATCGTTATCAAGAGATTATGATTATTGATTCTCAAAGATGAGGTTTGACTTTTGAATAATGTATTTCTCCATCAGAAATTGAGCGGCAACTTAGTCCTTACGTTATAATATAGAGTGCAAATTAGAAGTCAGATCATTAAAGTAACGCTTTTAAACCCTAATTTTTTCTGAAGAACTTGTTCCAATCTGCAAATAAAAATATTATTGAAATTACGCCAATTTCAAATTTCTATACAAAAAATGCAGCACAAGTTTGATTTCATAAATGATCAATAATGAACACTGCGAACAAAATTTTAAAGAAATTGTGTCTTAATTCAGATATAAATGAACTAGTTAATAACTAGAATAATTCTTTCAGTTTATCTAACAACTAAGAATACTAAGACATTGGAAAATTATTTTTCGATTAGAATTCGCTTTTACCTTTTCTCATTGCAGATTATAATGTCAGCTTTCTCTTATGCATCATTTCTTTTAGCAATAGACGAAAAGAACCTTTAATTGATTGATGTTATAAATAAGATATGACATCGGAACCTTAAGGAGTATACATGTTTTGTAAATGTGATAGAACATTCCACACTGTTTGAAATTGTTAATAAATAAATTATGAGAATTAAAAATTGTGTGTAGGAATTGCTTATTAGAATGAAGAGCTCGATCCCTCTTTTCATCAATTCTATGTTGTGAAAAATACTAAATATTTTCAAAATTTACACTTTTAAGAATGTTGTTAATTTTAAAACACTTTGACTATACTTGTGTATATTCAATTGACATTGCCGAAATAGCAATCTTAAATTATAACACATGTGTAGTAAAATCTGTAGTAATAATTTTCAGAATTTAATTTTCAATTTTTATAATTCACGGATCCAGTAATTTTCATGACTGAACTATGATATATAATTTTATTTACTGATAGTTACGAATCAATTTATTATTAGTACTATACTAATCAAATAAGGAAAGGAATACAAAAGTAGCCTAGAATTTATTTCTCGTACCTGGAATTGTCATCTATAGCCTAATTTGTTGGGAAAAGGTTTATATAAACTTCATGTTTCGAACCTAATTGATATATTAGAAAAGGTATTACAATTTGATTTTTTAATTTATAAAAAGTTGTAAAGCTGCAATCGTCTGCAGTCCTTTTATACAGAACTCATTTTCAGCCTCGACTCACTTCGAAGATTTTACAAGGTAATGATGCACCTTTTAATCTATATCTATAATACAGATTAAATAATACTGCACTGAAATCAATTTAATAAAGGAACTAAATTTGAAGATGAGTCAGTTTTGAAAGGTATTTCTATCATTCAATTTAATCGGTTTTTCAAATAAATAAAAAACATAGTGGGGCGATTGAATTGACAAAAGTTGCTTATCCAAAAAAGAGCTACAATTTGTCATCAATAATTTTTTGATAGGAATCGTAGTTTTTGTTTTAATTGTAAAAAATCACATTGAAGATACAAATATTAAATTTTTTGGAAAACGACGCAAGGTACACAAATAATAATTTAATGTTATATTTTTGAAAGAATAATTTTTGATCAACTTAAAATTTTTTTTTAATACTAACAAAAATTAAACTTTGTTTGTTTTTGGTAATGGGATACTTATTTACAATATTTTAAAAACTGTGAAGATTTTTTTATTTGGTTCTTAGGCCAATTTAAAATAGCCAAAAAAATGCAACACTAGTATGATTAAAAGTGTTGATTTTTTATTTAATCAGTTTCTGTAAACAAAGCGATGAAATATATAACTAAGACATTTGAAAAAAAATGCGAAATAAGTGTTCCATCAACCACATACAAAAAGTAGTATTTTTATATTAGTTTAAAAAATTCTAACTTGACAAAAATGATTTTTTCTGAAATATGATTTTATATTATTCTTTGTTATCGAAAACTGTACATATGAAAAATGAAAAAATTTAGGTAATTAAATTCAAAATAAATGGAAATTCAAACTCTTATTTAACGTCTAAGCTTCAAATTCAACGACAAAATTCTTGGAAATTAAAAAAAAAACACGAATTCAACGATAACATTTGGCAAAACACTCTCAAATTTTTTCATTTATTTGAGAATGTGTTGTCCAAATTTGATGGTTGGATCCATCGTTTTCTTTTTAAGTTTCCAAGTGCTTCGTAGATGAATATAAAAAAACTATTTAGCAATAATTTTTGCATACGTAGAAATCAAAAGTTTAATTTTGGAAAATCCTAAAACTTTCAACTCTGTTGTGGGATCACATAATAAATGGAGTTGAACGACCATTTATAAACTTTTAAAACTAATTTGGCAGGCTTGAAGATAAGTCAAATTGGTTCAGAAGAAGGCGTTCGAAACATTCATAAGCGCATATAATAAAATGCTTCGTAATCGTTATTTTTCATTTTCATAGTGACATCAGAGTGATGTAATTCACATTTTTTTTATACTGTCTATATTTTCTTTTTGTCGTCCATATTCGAATGAAAATTAGTAAATGTTGCAATAGTATTCGTGTATAAAGGATAATTGAAGAGATAATCATATCAATAACAAGTCACTTTGATATGTTCATTATTAGGATGGACTTTTCCGTTTATTTTATAATCATAGTTATCAACGGATTATAATTATTAATTCGAAAAGATGGTGTTTGATTTTTGAATGATATATTTCTCCATCAGAAATTTCGTGGCAGCTTAGTTCTTACGTTATGATACAGACTGCAAATGAGAAGTCATATCATTACAGTAACTCCTTTAAACCCTAAATAGTTTTCATAAACTTGTTTCAATCTGCAAAAAACATCAACAAAATTACGCTAATTTCAAATACTTAAACACAAAATGCAATACAATTTTGATTTTGCTGTGAATAGAAGTTCTTGGAGTATGCAAAGTGTCGGATTACGGCCAATCGAAAATGATCCTTTCTCTAATTTGCGGTTTTTCCCGTCAATAATTTTAGTCATTCTCTTATTGATTCCAATAGTAACTTATTGTTTCATTTCGAAAAATATGCTTATGGACCTGGATGCTATTATGACTGTTATATCAATCTCAACGGGAATAATAAAACCCATCTTAATTAGAATACATAAAAGAAATCTGAAACCTATTGTAGAAGAATTATCGGATGAGTGGAATAAGATTGTTAAATTATCGATAGATTCACAGAAACTCATGATTTCCAATGCAAAACGTGGAAGGTTGCTCAATTCATACCTCATTATTTTCGCTTTTCCTGAATTAATTGGTAAGTATAGCAAGAAACATGATTATCTTATACAAAATAAAAATTTCATTCTTATAACGTATTATTACGTTTCATAAATGAACATTGAACAATAAAGAACAATGAGAAATAATATTTTCAAATAATTCGTGTCTTAAGTCAGATATAAATGAAACAGTTTATAACTAGAATAATTCATTCAGTTTTTCTATTGAAACCAATACTTTTCTTATGGAAAAGGGGTTCATTTAATGAAACTGTTACAAGTCTACCTTTCAAGTCGCATTATCCTTTTGATTTTGAAACTTCGCCAGCCTACGAACTTATTTACAGCACACAATTTATTTCCGGCGTTGTATTTTCAACAGCGTATAATTCATCTGATTGCTTTTTGGCTGTATTAATCTCTCATCTATGTGGACAGTTAGAAATAGTTTCTCGAAATATAGAGAATATAAATGACAATAACATTGAAAATTGTATTCACGATAAAAGTTGCAAATGCTTAAAGTGCATTATGCAGCGACACATTCAACTAATAAGGTACCTACTTATAATTTCTTAAATTATGAACTATCAACTCTTTTTTATTTACTATTTTATTTTTTATCATAACTGGATTTAGAAACGCAGAAGTCATTCAGGAAGCGGTTGGTATCATTATATTAACACAGATTACTGACAATGTATTTGTCTTGTGTACAGAAGGTTATATGATTGTGATGGTAGGGTTAAAATTCACTTTATAACAATATCCCCTTTTAATTTTTACGATTCGCAACTTGTAATTACATACTTGAACACTAAGTGTTTGAATCACCTACCTACATGGTTTCTAGTGTATAAAATCATATTCATATAGTCACTAATTTGTTCTTTTATCAGGCTGCTTCTGCGCGAAACTTTCTTGAAATGTTAAGTTACATCAGTTACATGTTAGCCTCCTCATTTATTGATTTTATATACTGTTACATTGGTGAAGTTTTAATTGAAAAGGTAAAAGGTATATTTTGACAAGAGTTGCTAGTATCATTATCTAATTCGCTTTTATATTACTTTTTTGACCAATAAAATAAATTGTATTAATTATTTACCAAGAATACAGCTCTCGGCCATAAAATCTACAAAGTAAAGTGGTACAACATGAAGCCACAACATGTACGTTCGATGATTTTAATTCTTATTCGATCCCAGAAGCCACTAGAACTTTTTGCACAAAACTTCTTCCCTCTGTCGTTATTTACATATAAAAACGTAAGCACTTATATGATGAAATACTAAAATCTTGGAAAATAATTTTAAATTAAAAATCGCTTTTATCTTTTCTCTTTGCAGATTATGATGTCAGCTTTCTCATATGTATCATTTCTCCTAGCAATGAGCAAAAAGAACCTTTAATTGATTGGTATTATGAATGAGATGTTACTTCAGGACCTTCAGGACTATACACGTCTTATAATTATGTGAAAGATCATTTCGTGCTGTTTTGAAATTGTTGATAAATACATTATGCGAATTAAAAATTACGTGTAGAAATTGCTTATTCTAATAAAGAGCTCGATCCCTCTTTGCATTAGTCGCATATTGGGAACAATCTTGATTTTGAATATTGAATTTTAACAATATTGAGCCCTGATTCTTCCTCATAAACTTGTTTCAATCTGTAAATACACATATCAATAAAATTACGCCAATTAAAAATCCCTAAACAAAAAATGGAATACAATTTTAATTTTTATGTGAATCGCAGTCGTTGGACTTTCTTATGCATCGAATTTTGGCTAATCGAAAATGATCTTTTTTCTGATTTACGGTTTCTCATAACACTAATTTTACTGATTCTCTAATTGATTCCAATAGTAACTTATTGTTTTGTTTCAAAAAATATCCTTATGGACCTGAAAGCTATTGAGAATGTTATAACAATCTTAACGGCAATGATAAAACGCAGCTTAATTAGAATAATGCATGAAGAAAACCTGAAAACTATTGTAGAAAAATTATCGGATAAGTGAAATAAGATTTATAAATTGTCGAAAGATTCTCAAAAACTCATGATTCCCAATACAAAGCGCAGAAGGTTGCAAAATTCCAATAGTTTTCATCCCCTTTTACTCAAAATGACCCTCCTACCGCAAAATTGTTGGGTCTAACGATTTGATTTTTTGCATTTAGATGTGTTACGCAAATATAATTCAAAACCAACGTACAGGATTGGAAATTTTCCACAAAAACGTAAAAATCTATACCGTACATCTTACTACGAAATCTTTAAACGAGGGTACTTTCCACCCGCTTCACGAACTGATTTTTTAGAATAATTTGTGGCTAAATTATTCTTGAACTATTATCGCCATCTTGCCAGGCGTTTTCTGTCCCTTTAATGCGGCTTCGAATCCTTTACAAACGCAAAAAATAAGAGGTTTCTAAACTGTTATTTTTCATTTTCATGGCGATATAAGAGTGATGTCAATCACTAATATTTTTTAATAATGCCAACTTTAAAAGAGATTTTTATCCCATCAACTCTATAAATTCTATGAGGATATTTTTTTCAAACAAAATTATTTTTTCTTTGCTCCTCTTTTTTGGTAGGTATTTTTATAATTTGATAGAAACTACTTATTTTTTATAATTATAATCCATTATGTGCTTTAAGTCCTTTTATAATATATAGGCCGCAAAATCAATTTTGGATGTAAAATTTTCGTGTTTATGAACATGACTGTGTCTCGCAAGTGTAAATTTGTATGTGTCTACATTTTCTTTCTGTTGTATATTTTTGAATAAATGTTAGTAAGTATTGTAATATCATTCGTATAAATGACAATTGACGTGATAATCAAATTAATAACAAGCATATTTGATATGCTCATTATTATAATGGACTTTCTCTTTATTTTATAATCATCGTTATCAGCGGATTATAATGATCAATTTGCAAAGATGGTGAATGATTTTTGAATAATGTATTTCTCCATCATCTATTACGCGGCAGTTTAGTTCTTACATTATAATATAGAGTGAAAATGAGAAGTAATATCATTCCAGTAACGCTTTTCAACCCTAATTCTTCTCATAAACAGAAAATGCAATACAACTTTGATTTTGCTGTCAATCCAAGTCGTTGGAGTTTGCGAAGTCACGGGACTATGGCCAATCGAAGATGATCTTTTCTCTGATTTTCGGTTTCTCCTGTCACTAATTTTATTGATTCTCTTATTGATTCCAATAGTAACTTATTGTTTTGTTTCGGAAAATATCCTTATGGACCTGAAATCTATTCTGAATTCTATAGTGATCTTAACGACAATGATGAAAATCACCTTAATTAAAATACATAAGAAAAACCTATTGTAGAAGAATTATGAGATGACTGGAATGAGATTTCGAATTTATCGACAGCTTGTCAGAAACTCATGATTTACAATGCAAAGCGCGGAAGGTTGCTCAATGTGTACCTCGAAATTGTCTTGTTTCGGGGAACAATTGGCAAGTATAGCAAAAATCATGATTACCCTGTATAAAATAAAAATGTTCATTCTTATAACGAATTAATAGGTTTCGTAGATGACCAATAATGAACACTGCGAAAGAAATTTGAAGAAATTGTGTCGTAATTTAGATATAAATGAACTATTTATTAACTAGAATAATTCTTTCAGTTTATCGAGCAACACCAATATTTCTGTTATTGATAAGGAGCTCATTAAATGAAACTGTTTAGAGTCTACCTTTCAAGTCGCATTATCCTTTTTTTGAAATTTCGCTAGCCTATGAATTTATTTACATCTTACAATTTGTTTCTGGCGTCGTACTTGTCACAGCAATTGCTGCGTCTGATTGCTTTTTAGCTCTAATAATCTCTCATCTATGTGGACAGTTAGAAATAGTTTCTCGAAATATAGAGAATATGAATGTCAAGAACTTTGTTTGACTAATAAGGTACCTATTAATAATTTGTTGAATTATCAATCATATCAGTCAGTAGATATGTATAATACATGTTATATGTTCTGCTGATTTCTGTAATCTGTATTATATTTTCTTTTATTTTACACCATGACTGCGTTTAGAATTGCAGAAGTTATTCAGAAAGCGTTCAGTATCATTGTATTAGCACATGTTACTGGCAATGTATTTGTATTGTGTATCGAAGGTTAAACGATTTTTAGGGTAGGGTTAAAATTAACCTACATGACCTATATGGTTTCAGTGAATAAAAGCATATTCACAGACATCAATTATTTCTTTTATTGAGCTTCCTCCGCGAGAAATTTTCTTGAAATTGTAACTTACATTAGTTACGTGGTACTCGCCTCATTTATTGATTTCATATAATGTTACATTGGTGAATGTTTCATTGAAAAGGTACAAGGTACATTTTGAAAAGTTTTCCTAATACCTTTATCTAATTTGCTTCTTCATTACTTTCTCGACTATAACAATAATTTGTATTATTTATTTACAAACAGTACATCTCTCGATTAACTTTTCTTTTTGCAGATTAGAATATCAGTTTCCTTTTATGCATCATTTCTCCTAGCAATAGACGAAAAGAACCTTTGACAAATTGGTGTTATAAATAAGAGGTGACTTCAGGACCTTGAGGAGTATACATGTTTTGTAAATGTGATAGAACATTCCACACTGTTTAAAATTGTTAGTAAATAAATTATCAGAATTAAAAATTGTGTGTAGAAATTGCTTATTCTGATGAAGAGCTCGATCCCTCTTTTCATCAATTACACTCACAGAAAGAAAGGAGCTGCAACTTTTGCCTTAAGTCACTTCAAAGATTTTACAAGTTAATGATGCACATTTTACATTGTAATTCGGATTAAATGATATCGCTCTGAAAAAAATGCAATAAAGAAACTGAAATTATAGATATTAGTCATTATTGAAAGATAGTGCACATAAAATATAACAGTTTCTAAGGTTATGTTGAAAATCCGACGTTTTCAACTGTGCATGTACCAAAAGAGCGCGGTACTATTTAAAATTATATAATATACACTTGCAATATTTCGTTGATATTACATTTTTTTAGGAAGTTAGGTATTTCTGTCATTCAAAGTAGGTAGGTTCAAAGTAGGTAGGTCGATGATAGCCATGATAACTTGATAACGGCTTATCTGATACAAAAAAAAACAGAGTTTCAGATTCAGTATGACTGTGGCTTCAGCATGACCTACGACCTCGTTAAAATTTAAATTTTTACTATTTTTTTGTGTCAAAAACAGTGAATAATACGTCCTACGTAGACGAGGACTCTGCTAGAGTTGAATATAAAAAACTAGCAACAATTTTTGCATACATAGAAAACAAACATTTAATTTTGAAAGATCTTAAAACTGTCAACCCCTCTGTTGTGGGATCATATAATAAATGGAGTTGGACGACCACTTTTAAAGGTTTAATACTAATTTGGCAGGCTTGAAAATGAGTCAAATTGGTTCATAAGAAGGCGTTTTCTGCCTCTTAATTGCGGCTTCGATACATTTATAAGCGCTTACAATAAAAAGGCTTCGTAATTGTTATTTTTCATTTTCATAGTGACATCTGAGTGATGTGGACGAGATAATCATATCAATAACAAGCCTATATCATATGTTCACTATTATGATGGACTTTTTCTTTAATTATATAATCATCGTTATCAACGGATTATAATTATTAATTCGCAAAGATGGTGTTTGATTTTTGAATAATGTATTTCTCCATTAGAAATTGCGCTGGAGCTTAGTTCTTACGTTATAATATAGAGTGCAAATGAGAAGTCAGAGCACTACAGTAACTCTTTTAAACCCTAATTATTTTTCAGAAACTTGTTTCAATCTGAAAAAAAAACATCAACAAAATTACGCCAATTTTAAATACCTAAACAGAAAATGCAATACAATTTGGATTTTGCTGTGAATAGAAGTCGTTGGAGTATGCGAAGTGTCGGATTATGGCCAATCGAAAATGATCTTTTTTCTGATTTGCGGTTTTTTCTGTCACAAATTGTATTGATTCTTTTACTGATTCCGATAGTAACTTATTGTTTCGTTTCAAAAAATATCCTTATGGACCTGGACGCAATTATAAATGTTATATCAATCCCAACGGCAATAGTAAAACTCACCTTACTTAGAATACATAAAAAAAAACTAAAACCTATTGTAGAAGAATTATCGGATGAGTGGAATAAGATTTCTAAATTATCAATAGATTCACAGAAACTCATGATTTCCAATGCGAAACGCGGAAGGTTGCTCAATTCGTACCTCATTATTTTCTTTTTTCCTGGATTAATTGGTAAGTATAGCAAGAATCATGATTATCTAATACAAAATAAAAAGTTCATTCTTGTAACGTATAATCACGTTTCACAAATGAAAATTAAACAATAATGAACAATTCGAAATAATATTTTTAAAGAATTCGTGTGTTAAATTAGATATAAATGAAACAGTTCATAACTAGAATAATTCTTTCAGTTTTTCTATTAAAACCAATACTTCTCTTATGGGAAAGGAGTTCATTTAATGAAACTGTTCCAAGTCTACCTTTTAAGTCGCATTATCCTTTTGATTTCGAAACTTCGCCAGCCTACGAATTTACTTTTTTCTCACAATTTATTTCGTCGGTTGTACTTTCAACAGCCTATATTTCATCTGATTGCTTTTTGGCTGTGTTAATCTCTCATCTATGTGGACAGTTAGAAATAGTTTCTCGAAATATAGAGAATATAAATGTCAAGAACATTGAAAATTTTATTCACGATACAAGTTGCAAATGCTTGAAGTGCATTATACAGCGACACATTCAACTAATAAAGTACCCACTAATAATTTCTTAAATTATGAACTATCAACTCTTTTTTATTTACTCGTTTATTTTTCACCACGTTTATTAATAACCACGTTTAGAAACGCAGAAGTCATTCAGGAAGCGTTCGGTATCATTTTATTAACACAGATTACTGGAAATGTATTTGTCTTGTGTGGAGAAGGTTATCAGATTATCAAGGTAGGATTAAAATTTACATTATAACAATATTCCCTTGTAATTTTTACAATTCACAACTTGTTTTTACTTATTTAAACACTAAGTGGTTAGATTCCCTACCTATATGGTTTCTAGTGTATAAAATCATATTCATATCGTCTTTATTTTGTTCTTTTATCAGGCTTCTTCTGCGCGAAACTTTCTTGAAATGTTAAGTTACATCAGTTACACGTTAGCCTCCTCATTTGTTGATTTTATATACTGTTCAATTGGTGAATCTTTAATTGAAAAGGTACAAGGTATATTTTGAAAAATTTCGCTAGGATCTGTATATAATTGGCTTTTTTTTATTACTTTATTGGTCATTAAAATAATTTGTATTATTTGTTTACAAAGAGTACATCTCTCTGTCATAAACTCTACGAAGTAAAGTGGTACAACATGAAGCCAAAATACGTACGTTCGATGATTATAATTATTATTCGATCCCAGAAACCACTAACACTTTCGGCGCAAAATTTCTTCTCTCTGTCGTTAGCTACATTTAAAAACGTAAGAACCTATTTTATGAAATACTATAATATTAGGAAATAATTATTCTATTAGAAATCGCTTTTATCTTTTCTCTTTGTAGATTATAATATCAGCTTTCTCCTATGCATCATTTCTTTTAGCAATAAGCAAAAAGAACCTTTAATTGAATGGTGTTATAAATGAGATGTGACTTCAGGACCTTCAGGACTATATATATTTTATACATGTTACAGAACATTTCACACTATTTTGAATTGTTAATAGATATATTACGAGAATTAAAAATTGTGTGTAGAAATTGCTTATTCTAATAAAGAGCTCGGTCTCTCTTTTCATTAATTGTATATTGTAAACAATATTGAATGTTCTCAAAAGTTACAGTGTCAAAAATGTTTGTAATTTTACAACACTTTAACTATCCTTTGTATGTCAATTTTACATTGCCGGAATAGTAATCTTAAATGATAATACACGTGTATTAAAATCAGTTAATTTTCGTTATTGAACTATAATATATGTTTTGTTACTGATAGTTACAACTAAATTTATTATTAGTACCAGACTCATCAAGGAAATGAAAGAAATAAAAAACCGACCTAGACGTTATTTTTCGTATCTGGAATTTTCTCCTTTTGCTTAATATTTTGGAAAAAGCTTCACCCACACGCCATATTTCATTCCTGATTGATATATGAACAAACATATTACAATTATAACTTTTGATTTATAGTAGTGTGTAAAGATTACGCAAAATGACAAGAAACTATTATGTATATAGTTAATCTACTAAATTTTGTGTAGTTAATTCACTATACTTATATGCATATTACTTATTCTATTACATTTATAGTAAAATCTCTGTCAAATTTCTGACAGTGTAGTGTACTTTTGCACATATACAAATATCTATGTAATTCAAAGACATTAACACATTTAATGAAATGTATTGAACAGTTATTTATAGGATAGTAGTTTATTAATACCCCCCCCCCCGTATATAATATAACAGTTTCAGCGCATTTGCTTTAATTTATTATATCAGTTATTGCCTAAAAACATCAATTCCATCAAATTATTCTTAGTTGACACAGGAGAACATAGTTCAGCTTTAATTTATTACTTCTACAATGTATTCTTTTTACGTCATTTTGATATGATTATGATACATACACTGTTAACAATTTCTGTTGGAAACTTCCAATAAATGTATTGGAAGTTTATTTCCGAAACGTAAGGTAACGCTACAATACATAATGTTTAAATAGAAAATAAAAAATTTTTCAACGGAACCAAAACTTTTGCTAATATATAGTATATATGTAAAGCGTGCATATTCATGGAATTCATGGAATTGAAGAAATTCGTGGAATTCATGAAAATCACGGAATAAATAAAATTCTCGAAATTCATGGAATTCAAGGAAAATCATGAAAGTCAAAAAATTCACGGCATTCAAGGATATCACGGAATTCAAACAACTCACGGTGTTTACGGAATTTATGGAATTTACGGAATTCGTGGAATTCATGGAATGTGAATTCTGAGAATTCTGTAAATTCAGCGAATTTCGTGAATTCCTTGAATTATGCGAATTCCTTGAATGCCATAAATTCCTTGAATATCTTAAATTCCACGAATTTCGTGAATTCCATGAATTCCGTGAATTTCATGAATTCCGTGAATTCCGTGAATTTAAAATTCCGTAAATACCTTCAATTCCATTAATTCTGTGAGTTCCGTAAATGCAGTGAATTTCGTGATTTCCTTGAATTCCGTTAATTCCTTGAATACCTTAAATTCCATGAATTTCGTGAATTCCACGAATTCCTTGAATTCCATGAATTCCTTGAATTCTATGAATTCATTCAATTCCGTGAATTCCGTAAATTCAAAATTCCGTGAATTCCTTCAATTACATTAAGTCTGTGAGTTCCGTAAATACAATGAATTCAGTGAATTCCTCAAATTCAGTAAATTCAGCATATTCTATGAATTCAGTGAATTTCGTGAATTCATGAAATTCCATGAATTTCGTCAATTTCGTGAATTCCTTGAACTCCGTGAATGACATGAATTCCTTGAATTCCATGAATTTCATGAATTCTTTCAATTCCGTGAATCCCATCAATTTCGGGAATTCCGTGAATTCCTTGAATTCTTTGAATTCCTTCAATTCATTGAATTCCTCGAATTCCGTAAATTCAAAATTTCGTGCATTCCTTCAATTCCATTAAGTCTATGAGCTCCGTAAATACAGTGAATTCCGTGATTTCAGTGAATTCCGTGAATTCTTTAAATTCCGTGAATTCCATGAATTCCACGAATTCCTTGAATTCCGGAATTCCATAAATTCGGGAATTCCTGAAATACAGTGAATTCCGGGAATTCTATGAATTCAGTGAATTCTATAAATTCAGTGAATTTCGTGAATTCATTAAATTCCATGAATTCCGTGAATTTCATGAATTCCTTGAATTCCGTTAGTTTAATTAATTTCGCGAATTCCTTCAATTCCGTGAGTTCCATTATTTTGCGAATTCCGCGAATTCCTTCAATTCCATGATTTCTGCGAATTCCGTGAATATCATGAATTCCTTGAATTCCGCGAATTCCATTAATTCCGTGAATTCCACAAATTCAGCGAATTACGTGAATTCTTCGAATTTAATGAATTCCATGAGTTCCTTGAATCCCGTGAATTCCTTTAATTCCGTGAATTCCTTAAATTTCGTGAATTCCTTGAATTCCATGAATTCCTTAAATTTCGTGAATTCTTTGAATTCCGTGAATTCCATTAAATCCGAGAATTCCCTAAATTCAGTAAATTTTGTGAATTCCTTGAATTTAATGAATTTTATGAGTTCCTTGAATCCCGCGACTTCCTTGAATTCCGTGAATTCCTTGAATTCCGAGAATTCCTTAAATTACGTGAATTCCTTGAATTCCATGAATTCCTTTAATTCCATGAATTCCTCAAATTTCGTGAATTCCTTGAATTCCGTGAATTTAATAAATTTCGCGAATTCCCTAAATTCAGTAAATTCCGTGAATTCAATGAATTCAATGAATTCAAGTGAATTCCGTGAGTTCAGTGAATTCCATGAATTCAGTGAATTGTATGAGTTCAGTGAATTTCGTGAATTCATTATATTCCATGAATTTCATGAATTCCGCGAATTTTATGAATTCCTTGAATTCCGCGAATTCCTTCTATTCCATGAATTCTGCGAATTCCGTGAATTTAATCGATTTCGTGAATTCCTTCTATTCCATGAATTCCGCGAATTCCGTGAATTACCTATAGTCCCTGAATTCCGTGAATTTAATAAATTCAGTGAATTTCATCAATTCAGTCAATTTCATAAATTCAGTGAATTTCCTAAATTCAGTGAATTTCATAAATTCAGTGAATTCTTAAAATTTCATGAATTCCATGAATTCCTTAAATTCCACGAATTCCGTAAATTCCATGAATTCCATAAATTCTTTGAAGGGCGATTTACAACATTTACAATACATGTATTGCAATTTCATCATTTCAATATTGTGTTTTCAATTTTACCATACGCTTCTATTGTAGAAGTGCTAGATAGAGAATTACAAAAATTTTTAACAGTGTAGGATTATGTATGGCCATTTTAGCTGTATAGATATTTAAAAAATGAAAAAAATACGCTTAAAAATATGGTTTATGTGTTCTAAAATTTCAAAAAACTAAAACTTAAGACGCGAAAAAATAAAATATTACACCAACAAAAATTGTAGTCGATTTAGATTATTTATTTAAAAAATATTTTATTTATATTCCCGTTGACAGTTAATTTATTTTAATCTATATGATGTCGTGAAATAATAAAAAAATTAATGAGGAAAAAGAGTTTAAAAATTGTTTGTTATAGAGTAATGGTTAAGGCTACCGACTGCTAGGGATTCAGATATAGATGCAGGTTCGAAACCCCGTAGCGTTAGAAATTTTATTTGTAATATAATGTTTAAAAATGTAATATATGTATTCTTACTAAGCAAGAACCATTATCCTCTATAGACAAAACACTCGCAATCAATTATTATTTATTTTATAAATACCTTTTTTCTTATATCTTTAGGGTATAGCAATAGTGGGTGTTAAAACTAAACAAAAAGTTTTAAATTTACAATTTTGTAATTATAAATACTATTCGGAAAATATGCAGTCGTATGGTGATGAATGGATTTTCCTAAAAACAATTGAATTATTTTTTATCATTTTTAAAATTAACTCCGGCATTTTCGTACGCTAGCGGTTTGCCAGTACAGAACAGGTACTGGTGTGCAGTACCGCACCAGTATCGCATGCCAGTATGCGGAGCATTATCAGTCAAAACTGGCCCAGAACAGATGCTCAATACTGGGACTCCGGCAATCTGTACTGGGCCAGTACTGCGCCAGTGGTGTATTTCCATCTGGGCACCTAATATACCCGCATTACTCAATAATATGAAGTTATTAAAATGAAAGGAAAGAAAATTAAAACAATATTCAACATACAACAAAGAGACTTAAGACTCCTCGAAAATTGAAACGTATAAAAAGATTTGTCATTAGAGAAAATATTAATAAAAATTAACCTTAACATTTCACGGAGAAAAATGGATGTTCACACTTAGCATCTAGATATTTATGGGTAAAATATTTTATGTTTAATTCTAGGGTAGCTTACCTCAAAAGTTCTTTAGGAGAGAAAACAGCACTTTTATGAATTATTTTGCTATATCGAAACAGTTTACAGTATTTTTATCACTATCCTGTGACCCAAAAATTGATAATCATGATTTTTCCACTAGCACTCAGAGAAATGTTCTCTTTGTTTCTTTATAATTAGTATACCAATAAGCCATTTCTTTTTCGTGAAATTTCCATTTCCCTTTCGCATACATCTCTATCTTTCTTCACGTCCATGCATATTTCCACGCAAGCTCTTGTGCTTTTATAACTTCACATGTTTCTTCGAATTAGGGTCTCATTTACCCATTCTAACCATTCTTTTCACGGTTTGCCTCTGGGCACACTGCCATTTATTTTACCTTGATGCACTTGTTTCGTTAGTCATTCATCTTTCATTCTCTCAACATGTCCAAACCATCTCAACAAATTCCTTTCACATATGTCAACTAGTGTCTCCTCTACATCATATTCTTTGAGGCTTATCTTATTACTCACTTTGTCCATCGGAGTTTAGCCACATTTCATGCTCAAGAATTTCATGTTAATCGCGTTAATTTCACTCGTATCCATTTCTTAATAGGTCCAGGTCTCGTTACCGTACAGCACAGTTGGTATAAATATAGAATTACGTATTGTCCTTTTAGCTTTACTTGATATATTTTTACTTCTGATAATCAGCCCTGCTCTACCGATAACCTTCTTACCCTCGCTTATACGCCTATCTAACTCCCCATTATGTTTCCGACATTAGTGAGTAGGCTACTAAGATATACGCATTTATCAACTTGTTCTATTCTCTCATCATTCAGGACAATGTTACACATCGTTTTCTCACACTTTCCTCCAAACACCGTAATTTTTGTTTTAGTTACGTTAATTTTGAGGCCCATGTTCTTCATGCTTCATGTCTTACATCGATCTGCTACCAGCATATATTGTTTCTATTGCTTGTAGGAGCCATCCATCGACTCCGTTTTCTTTCAGGACTTTCCAAAGTTTACTTCTATTCACCTTGTAAAACGCTTTTTCTAGTTCAACAAATGCGCCGAAAACTGTTTTCCTCACTCTCAAACTTTTTTCTGTTATCTGTCTGAAGCTAAATATTTGATCAATACATGATCTTCCTGGCCTAAATCCACTTTGGACTTTCCATATCTTTTCTTCTGTTATTTTCATTACCCTACGAATAAGTATTTTTGAATATATTTTGCTTACGGTACTTAATAAGCTAGATACCTCTGTAATTATTGCAATTGCTTTTATCTCCCTTTCCTTTGTATATTGGTACGATAATCGCTTTTTTTCAGACATATGGAACTTCTCCCATCTCGATACATAAATTTATCAATTCGCACAACCTATGAGGTATGTAAGTCGCTACAGTACTTAAGCATTTCAGCATTAATGCTGTCTGCTCCAGCAGCCTTACAATTTTTTAACTTCTTAATTATATCCCTCGCCTCAGAGGCACAGACTTTGTCAATTGAGTTTTCTAACGCATCACGTTCTATATCGCAATTTTGGTGCCCTATAGCTTCATCTCCTAATAATTCCTGATAAGAATCTCTCAAGACGTCTAGTATCCCGTCTGTAACATATAGCATTTCACCCGTGCTATTTATTTCTCATGCTGATTAATTCTGTACTTTTACCTGGCTTCATATTGATCAACGTTCATTCATAAAACAGTTTCTTGCTTCCTTTAAAGTCGGTTCGCATTTTTTCTTTTCTTCTGTTCTGATTTCATCTTTAATTTTCTTTGCTAGTAGTTTAACTTTCCTCTTTTTGTGTCTGTAATCATTTTCAAGTCTATTTCTCTCCTTATCGCTAAGGCCTGTGATGTTCAACTTTCTTTCATATAGATAAAATTTTCTCTTCAATTTAAGGATAAAAGGACTTTAATTTTCCTCTTAAAGAATCTTTTTGCAATAAACATTAACCATTTTCGACAAGCTTCATCAATTGTTGCAGCTAAATAATTATGCCTGTGTAAAAAAGATTTTCACATGTCTCGAAACAAAATAGCCAAGAGTGAAGTTTACATACGACACAAAGCATTAACTGTATGCTTCATAAAATAAACATCAAATGTCGACAGCATTTAGCACGAAATTGACAATGAGCTTCATAAAGCCTCCGATAGACGGATGGTGTTTTCCTGTGCTCGTTAGTGTTTCATACTGATATAAGATGCTCGGTTGTCTTGTTCACTTCAGTCGTTGGAGAAGTATTCTCAAAAACAACATTCGACAAAAATGTCAGACACTGAACGTTTCGAGGAAAATTTGGAAGATTCAAGTCGCAAGAAATCATCGTTGAATACAGATTCAGTTGGCAATGTTGAGGAAGCGCTAAGCAATTCAAAGTATTTTTCTTTAATAAAAGTAATTTTTTTGAATACCTTGGTAATCTATACAATAATACAAATAACCAAACTTATATACGCATACAATTCAATATATCAATATAGTGATCAATCAACTAATTAAGAAAAATCACTTCACTATATAAGTAATCGAAGAAAGAAGAATGGAAAATCTGTATACGAATATTTTTAATTTTTCTACGTCACGAAAGTAAAAATATCCTGGTGTAAAGTATGCCGTTCAGAGAAACAGGAAGAAGTCTTAATTAAAATGGCTGCAGGAAATACAACAGAAGTAAAGCGTTATTTAGAGAAACTGCATATTAAAGAATATGAATAAGTGTATACATTATTCCCAATACGATCTTAAGAAAGTTAAAAGAAATAAGTAGACCTTATTAGTTAAATTGATCACTGAAATCCTACGTTAATTTTAGGAATAAACCGTTTTTCATAGAACTTAAATTTCAGAACAATGATATCGCTTTCATCATTAAAACAGAATCATTTCTACTAAGTGTTCAGTTTCGTTCTGTTCTTTCAAATTTTTATTGCAAGTGTTCAAATATTATAATTCGGCAATGTAGGTCAAGACACACTCATTTTCCAAGATCACATTCACATTCAGTTATTCGATATTGAAAAAGATTGCATACATATATTTGACCCTGAATACTATGTTTTTTGTGCCTCCTATGTCTACTTCAATATTTCATGACAATAGTTATGTTTTGTTTATTTGCGAATGTCAATTCTGATACTGTCAAGGCAGTGAATCAAAATACGATTATATGATCTTTCAAAACGCTCGCTTATATGAGACGAGATGAGATGAGATTTCATAAAAAAGACGAGAGTTTTTGTCCTTGTTGCTCAGTTCTCGTATTCCTTGCTCAAATGCAACACTAGCACTGCATCACATAATACTGTTATTTTAGTCAAATACACAAAATAATTCAATAAAACCAAAATTATATTATAAATTACAAAATGAAACTTTCATTTTGAAGAATACATTTCGATTTCAAAGCTAATTTCAACATAAAAAGTGAATAAAAAGTACTGCTTTGATGTGTCAAATTTTGAGGTTTTAAGCTTGATATTTCTCCCTCATTATTATTTTTTTGTTATTAGGTCCCATCGAAAAGGTGTATGAGACGATGAATAGAGTTGTATAATCTAAAGACATCCTGAAAGATTAAGATTTTTTTCTTTTTTTCCTCAGGAGATATTCAACGGAGAAAACGAAGGATTTAACCAAATTCACTGTTTTCGTCAGCCTGTTTTATACAGAAAGGTATGTAATCATCTTAAATGTTGATTGAAATAATTAATATCGGGGACATATCTTTAGAATGAAATTGAATTTCATTATTTGTACATAATATCAAAACCTCAAAATTTTAAATCTCAAAGCAGTATTTTTGATTTAATTTTTTTATTGAAATTTTTACTTTAATTAAAATGTCTTTTTACCCAATGAAAGTTTAATTCTGTGAATGATAATATAATTTTGGTTTAGCATTCTGTAATGCAGTGAACACGCCCTTTTCGCAGCACCTGTACCAACATTTAAAAGTAATTTTGAGATAGGAAAATGAATACTAACATTCATAAATAGTAAGATTCAACACTACGAACATTCAGGAACATTCTATGTCAATATAAATTTTTCTTTAAATTACGTCGTAACCACGTCCAGACGATCTTTTTTGGAATGACCCAGAACTTGAAACTTCCCTTTTTCAAATTTTGTAAAAAGACAGTTACTGTATTTCTGTAGTATAATAGAACACGTTGTGAGTAAATATAATTTTGACTTGGAATACAGAATTTCCATAGAGATTTATAAGTTTTTATTTTTGACCTGGACCGGCAAAATATAACTGACTTGAAGCAAGGAATTTTTGGGGAAAAATGTAATTATTAATTGGAACAGGAAATTTCCGTAGCCAAAAAAGCGACCTATACATCAGCATTATAGTATCAACTTAGAATAGTCAAAATCAGCATTGATTAGAATTTTCTGCTTACCAGTTTTTTTTATTCCAGTTTGAATTTTTACTTTAGGTCAAATTATCCCAAGTCGGCCACCATTAATCGAAATTTGTTTTTTTTGCTGTAAAATCAACTTTTTAATTACCCTCATGTTTGAAAATATTTCCCAAAATTTGTTCGCAAAAAAAATTGTTGTAAAAAGTTATTAACAATGAAAATTTAATGCTAGAGCATGATCAATATTTTTCTCGTGAACGGTGAAACGAATTTTGACGATTCTAACGTTAAAATCGCAGGTGAAAAAGTTATATATAGTTTATTTATAGTGGATAGGACAATGATGTTTTTTATTTGTTTTTTGAATTTTGCTATATGAAACAAATGAAAAATATCAGTGGTTTGTCCACTATATATAAAATATATATAACTTTTTCACCTGTGATTTTTATTTTAAAATGGGCATTCCAGAAATGTTTCTTCTGAATATAAAAACATTGAATTTGTTTGAAAAATCATAAATTGTTCATAAACAAATGGTAGTTCTCTTCTCTTAAGAGAATTTCTTGACCTAGGTTCCATTTTTTGGGTGTCTGGATGAAACATTTCACCCTGCTCTACACAATAATCACCCAAATTTTTTGGAAAGTAGTCAATATGTGACTCAAGAAAATGCAATTTTAATAAATTTGCACTGAAAAATTTATATCATGCTGAATAATAGAAACTACTTTGTATTTATTTTCGCATTTCCCTCCAGAAAAATTTATAATAACGTGCAAAAATTTGTTTTCTTTTAAAAGAAAAAAGTTTAATTTGTTAATAAACAATAAAGTTGAATAAAGGAGTTATATCGACCCTCAGTTAAAACAATATTTGGATGTTGAAGGTAAAATTGGCTTTAGGGTCACAAAAAATTGAAATCAATTTATCATTGAGTCAGACGTTTCGGCCTCTGCCTATCTCTCAAGGCATGGAGGTTTCTAGAAAACGTAAACGCAAAAAACAAAATAACCAAAAAAATAAAAGAGTGTTTTAAAAGTGGTCAGTGTTCTAGTTACTGTTTTTAAAGTGTGGAATGATCTCATTCATTATTCTCAACCTCCTTCTTATGGAATTGTAAGAAATAAATCACTGATGAGGGCCCATAATCGAGGCCGAAACGTCTGACTCAATGATAAATTGATTTCAATTTTTTGTGACCCTGAAGCCAATTTTACCATCAACATCCAAATATTGTTAAAATGATAAATCTTCAACAAAAAATGCATTTTTAACAAAGCAGTTCAAATTGTTGGACTTTCAAGCGAAAAGATGAATTTTCTGAAAAATATTTCAATTTTCAACCAAACAGTTGCATTTTTAACCAAAAAAGAAGAAATTTCAACCAAGTAAATTAGTTTTCTACCACAGAAGATAAATTTTCAATGAAAAAATATCAAATTAAACAAAAAATGGAATAGTAACATTTTCAGTTGAAAAATTATTTTTCAAAATAAAAAAAGAATTTTCAATTGAAATGATTAATCTTAAAAAATAATATGATTTTTTGAACATATTTGAACAAAAAAAGATTTTAATTTTTAAGTAAAGAACAGCGGAATTCAACCAAGAAAGAACAATTTCCAAACAGTTAAATCCTCAACCAAATAAGATTAATTTTCAACCAAACAGTTGCAGTTGTAAACAAAAAATATGAAATTGCTACAAAATTATTGAATTATTAAACCGAAGAAGAATTTTCACCAAAAAAGATTTCAGTTCTCAACACAAAAAGAGGGCTTTTCAACAAAACAGTTGAATTTCTAACCAAAAATGACTATTTAACAAAATTGTTGAATTTGCAACCAAATAATAAAATTTTCAACGAAAAATATAATCGTCACGAGGAAGTAACGAAAGAAAAAACATAAATATAAATAGAAGGCAATTAAATTACTAACAAGAATATTATAACAGGATTGCCGCAAACTTCATTTTTAATTTTTCATTATCTATGACAATTAATATTGAAATATCAGAGCTTTAATCTCGTAAAATTTTTATTTCTCTGATATTCAGGCTTTTCCTGGACTGGGGTCACCCTGTAATAAATTTAAGGTCAATTTAAGTAAAGAAAGAAAACAATCGTACTACGCGTTTTTGAGAAAAATGATATTTTCATTTTTAACGATTAGAAATCTCATTTTTCTCGGAAACGGCGCAAAATATGAATGGCAGCTCATAGTTCAAATTGTTCGCCTTTCTAAAATTTGCTAAAATATTCTCTTACTAGATTTGTATTTTGTGTGTTTTTAGCTTGTTTTTAGCTCAGTAACAATGCAAAGGACATTTTTCGTGAGATTATTAAGGTTCCTGAGCTTCAAAGTGAAGAAAAATTGGTTTTTATATCTAAAATTGAAGAAACATAACTTTTAACGATTAAAAATCTCATTCTTCTCGAAAACGAGGCAAAATATGAATAGTACGTAGTTCATAATTCAAAATTGTTCTACGTCCTGAAACCTATAAAAGGATATCCTTAACAAATGTTTATCTAGTACTAGTGTGTCTCAACCAATTTTCAAACAAAAAAATAGGAAAAAAGATAGAGATGAACCAAAATAAAATTTATTTTAACATTGTTACTGAATTGTTTTTTAATGAGTTAAAATACATAGATTTCAGAGAGGGGAACAATTTTGAACTGAGAACTGCTACTGATATTTTGCGTAATTTTGAACAAAACTGAGATTTTTAAATGTTAAAAATGACGATTCTTCAATTTTAGAGATAAAAACCAATTTTTCTTTACTCTGATGGTCAGGAACCTAAATAATCTCGTATAACATGTTCTTCACATTGTATAGCTCTATAGATTTCAGAAAGGGGAACAATTTGAACTATGCGCTGCTGTTCATATTTTGCGTCGTTCTCGTGATTTCGAGAAAAATGCGATTCTTAATCGTTAGAAATTTAAAAATCGTTTTTCTTAAAAACACGTGGTACGATTTTTTCCTTTCTTGGCTTAAAATAACCTAGGGGCTTCCCCGAAACTTGTACAAAAGAGAAACTGGATGTGCAAGAAGTTTTGGTTTAACTTAATCGAGGTTAGCCGTGTCCCCTGTTGTCAAAGAGAAAAAAGAAGAAAAAGAACGAATTTCTTACCTGCGATGGCAATAAGCTAGACCTCTCAATAGCTGGAACAGGAACAATTTGACATTGCGTGGATCTAATCCACCTCCACTGCCATACCTTTCCATGTATTGAGACAAGTCAGTATGGACATATTCGAAAACAAACGTAAGGGTCTCTCGTGTATGTATAATATCGTGCAAAGTTACTATATTGCTATGTTTTAACTCCTTCAGTAGACTCGCCTCTCGAATGGCAGTAAATGGAGCACCTTCTTCCTCTTGTAGTCTAATTTCTTTAAGAGCAACCACTTGATTAGTAAGATGACTAAAACCCTTAAATACTGTGGCATACGATCCTTCTCCCAGTTGCTCTAACTTAATGTATGCCTCTGATTTGCCAAAAGGCGAGTCCCCCTAAAGAATAGTTTCTCACATTAAGACATTGTACATATATGCAAGAAAAAAATATATATTAAGAAATAGTCATTTTCCGGTTTTCACTCAGGGTGTCTACTCAAAGCCTGCAAAACATGCCCTGACAATTCCAGGTTTTTTCCAGGTATTTTTTCAAACAATCGACTCGGAATAAATATACAGTTTCGCGAGTTTATTATAAATAATGATTTTTTTCAGTGTGTAGTGAATCAATTAATATGTTTAATTTGGAAAGCTTTGATGAATTATATTATAAGATATTCTAAAATATATTAGCACCATCGTTTAATTAACAAATTAAATAATACTAGAAACATCAATAACCATTTCTTGCATTTGGCTCTAAAGTCCATTAATTTGAATAATAATTCAAACTAATTTTTATTTTATCTTCTTATACTTAAAATTCAGTGCATATTTACTTAAAATTAATTTAAGTACGATATTACCTCCAACGTATTTTCAACCAAGTAGTTGAATTTTGAACTAAAAAAGATCAGTTCTTAACCAAAAATTGAATAATTAAAGTTTCATTTAAAAACATTAATTTTTCACCAAAAAAAAAACAACGAATTTTCAACCAAAGTGATGAATTTTCAACTAAAATGATGAATCTTCAACTGCAATAGATGCATTTTAAACAAATAAAAAATGAATTTCTGACAGAAGAATTTTATTTTCAAGCAAGTAGTTTTATTTTCAATCAAAAAGATGAATTTACAACCAATAAGACGAATTTTCAACCAAGAAGATTAACTTCTACGAAAAAAGACGAATTTCCAACAAAATACATGAATTTTCAACTAAAAAAGATAAGCTGTCAACCAAAAATTCAATAGTTGAATTTTCAGTTAAGAAAATTAATTTTTAAGTAAAGAGATGCATTTCTAACTAAAATAATGGAATATTCAATTGGAGTAGTTCCATTTTCAGTATAAAAATAATTTTCAACAGCAAAAAACTAATTTTCAAAAAAAATAGTTACATATTCAAAGTGATGAACTTTTAGCTAAAATAATTGAATTTTTGAACAAAAGGATGAAGTTTCAATGAAGAAGATTAATTGCTGACAAAAAGACAAATTTTCAACTAAAAAAGATAATTTGTCAACCAAAAATTGAATAGCTAAATTTTTAGTTAAAAACCTATTGTTAAACAAACCAGATGAATTTTTAACTAAAATGGTGGAATATTCAACCGGCATGGTTAAATTTTCAGTTAACAAAATTAATTTGAAACCAAAAAAAGAAACGAATTTTTAACAAAATAGTTAAATACAGTAATATAAAGCTACTTTTACAAATGAAAAAACATTTCCATTTAATTTTATATTACAATTTTTAAAAAAATGAAACACTATTGAAAAAATTACCTGAATTAAAAAAAACTCCGTAGCATTTCCAGGTTTCTTCAGGTATGTAAAAATTCCCTGACAATTCCAGGTTTTTCAGGTAAGGTAGAAACCCTCGGTTCATTGTTAATTTTTCTCGGTCAATTTAAAAGAGTTCAAAAGATTTGAATGATTTTAAACGATTTTTTTAGATTTCAATAGATTCATGAACATTTTGAAAGACATAAAAGATTTTTGATTTAGAACAAGGAATTTTTGAATAGAATTATAATTCTGAATTCGAACAGGGTTTGTTTTTAATTTCTTTCTTCTAAATCAGAATTCAAATTATTTTCCAAAATTCGCATTCCATGTCAAAAATTCTCTGTTCCAAATCAAACAATAATTTCTTACGAAAATTCCCCGTCCTATAGTGAAAATTTTAATTCTTTATGGGCCGTTGAAAAAATACATAACGCCTTTAGCGTTACGCCAATGTTAAACTTACACACACTTACTATAGTAAAAGCGTTATGCAGGGGGGGGGGAGGTCAAAAATATTACAAAACAGCATTACATATTTTTTAAACGACAACTTACGGAAATTCCCCATTCCAAGTCACATTACATTTATTTCCAAAAATTCCCTGGTCCAAGCCAGAAATATATTTACTTACAATATTTTCCATAATAATTCAGAAACATAGTAAATCCCTTTGTCTAAAATTTCAAAGAGGGAAGTTTCAATTTCTGTAAAATTATTATTTGCAAAAAAATTCTGATTTGAAACAAGGGATTATCAAAATTGGAAGAATCCTGTCTTGGAACAGGGTTTTCTCTTTTAATTTCCCGTTATATAAGTAGGAATTAAAATTATTTTCCAAAATTACCTGCTCCAAGACAAAATTATAATTCTTTCCGAAATTTCCTCTCCCAAAGTCAAAATTATAATTCTTTACCGGAATTTTTTTTTGATATTTTATTTATTTATTCCCCGACCAAACTCAAAATTGTAATTCTTTTAAAAAATTTCCTATATCTAGTAACAACTAAATTTATTTACAAAATTCCCTGTCAATTCAGAATTATATTCATTTACAATATATTCTATTGTAATTCAGAAATGCAGTAAGTCCTCTTTTTCAAAGTTTTGAAAAAAATGTCCCGTTCCATGTAAAAAATTACTTGTTCTAAAGACAATTATAATTCTTCACGGAAATATAGTTACTCCTTTCGTCTAAAATTTAGAAGAGGGAAGTTTCAAATTCTGGCAAATTTTTATTTGAAAGAAAAGAAGATATTTTGAATTCAAAAAATTCTAATTTTGTAACAAATCATTTTCAAAATCGGAGGAATTCTGACTTCGAACAGGAATTGTTTTTGTAAATTCCCTTTTTATAAATCAGAATTTAAATTATTTTCAGCCATCACTGTACCTATTTTCCTTAAAAAAGGTGAAGAGGTACATTTTTCAAATATTGGTGACAAATATGTAGAAGTTTTATAAGTTAAATAAACATTGAATCTATACTTATTAAAATATTTTTGTTTGTTGAACGCGTCACACTATAGTTGTCAAATATGAAAATTTTCCACCGAATCATTTCAAGGGAAATGAAACGACACGTATTTTACCCGATTGATAAAAAAATTAAAGTTTTCTTTCTAAATTCAGCGTTAGTTCTGATTTTTGGAAGTACCGTTTTTACAAAATTATGAATACTTTAACTCCTAAAACTAATGACGTAGATTAATATAAAAAAATTATCGAAAATTTTATTTAAAATGTATTATTTTTCAGATTAATTCATGTATTTAACTTTTTGTTCCTTATTCTAATTTGATTTTTCTTCAAAACACGAAATCATTATGGTTGATTCGATATTTTTGTGAAAGAATAAAAAAAAAACAATTTACGACAAATGGCGTATAAGGTAAA
The DNA here is from genome assembly GCA_011634705.1 of Andricus grossulariae. Lineage (NCBI taxonomy): Eukaryota > Metazoa > Arthropoda > Insecta > Hymenoptera > Cynipidae > Andricus > Andricus grossulariae. The sequence goes on from JAABKJ010000227.1 coordinate 29,653, forward strand.
AATGTGTTTTTGATGATTATCAAAAATAGACTGTCAGATAAAAAATATAAGAAAGTTTTTTTACGACAGCACAGAAATTATTATTTTGAAAAAAAAATCTTTAAACCGGTTTCATTCATATTTTAGTAAAAATGTGAAAACTAAAACCTTAGAAAAGTGTAACAGAGACTCGTTTTTAGAACCATAAAGTACAAATTAGAAATAGAAAACTGCTAGGGTTTTTGAATAAATTGGCTTACAAAATTTTCAGAAATGATATTAAATAATACCACACTTTAAAGATTGACAACTCTTTTTGATAGTTTGCATCTACCTTAACAAAATGTAAATATTCATAACTTTATAAACAATTTTTTGATCATATACGTCAAATTCGTGTCATTTCATTTTCTTTAAAAAACAACATATTCCATAGGCCATTGATTCTGCGACACAAGCATGAACCGCGAATTTAATTAAAATAGACACGATCTCAAAATTTTTTGTAAATTAAAATAGTAAATAAAATTTTACTTTGTCGATTCAAAAAGGTATACAAAAAGTGAAAATTTCCAAAATAGGTGGAAAATTTCATAATAGGTGCTGTGATGACTGTATTTTCTGCAAAATTTCCCGTTCCATGTCAAAAATTACCCGTTTCATGAAAAAATAATAATTTTTTACGAAATTTTCTATTATAATTCAGAAATATAGTATATAATTCTTTGCGAAAATTGCCTGTCCCAAAGTCAAAATTCTAATTCTGTACTGAAGTTTCCTGCCCTGATGAAAAAATTATAATTCTTCACGGAAATTCCCTGCCCTAAACTCAAAAGTATGTTTCTTTACTGATCTTCCATGTCGCAACTTAGAATTACAGTGAAACCCGGATTTAGCTCCCCTGGATTGTGCCCTTCCGAGATTTGACGCCGCACCGTGGGGATACGTGAGAGGCGTTTGTGGGAGGATTTGCGGTGTGCACTCAGGCGTGACAAAACAGAGAGAGAAACAGGAAAGAGACAAAATAGTATAACACTTTTCGAAAATTTCCTGTTCCAAATCAGGATAATTGAAATACTTTACGTGATTTTTTTAGATTTCTTTTATTTATTCCCTGTCCCAAGCGAGAATTATAGTTCTTTTAGAACATTCACTGTTCCAAGTCCGAATTATAATTCTTCTCGTAAAACCCGGTCACTGAATCACATTCCCGGTGAACGAAATTTCCGGTTTTCCCTGTCAGATATACACCCTGAGAGCGGCAAAAATGAGTTGTATTTAAATAATCAATTCAATTCTTGATCTTTTAGCTCCTTATATTAGAAAAATTAGAAAAGAATTTACCCCAAATGCAGAAAACCTTTTCGTTCTTCTCACAGGAGGATCAGGACCAAGAAACACTTCGGATTTTGGACGAGGTGGTCGTCGCGGTCGCAAAATAACTTTTGCTTCCTCTCGGATATCATCATCTAACAACTTGGAATCACTGGAAACGGAAAGCTGTCGATGTACTCTGTCGTGATCACCAACACCTGTCCATTCTGTAATAAAGATCATAATGATAGATTTAATTGTATATGTGAGAGAAACATTGAAATACTGAAGAACTAATTATTTAAAATGGTACTTCAGAAATAATAAGTAAGCTCAATAATTAAAATTATTCGTACCATATCTACGATCTTTATCAGAAGGTATATTGCCATTTGGTTCCAAACGATCTAGGAACTCTTCGGAATAACCATTGTATGGTAATTGACCTCTATTTGTTACATCATCTGCTTCTTCTTTTGAAATTGCTGCAAATCAACATATAAAATATGTGCAATTTAGAGAATGACAGCATTTAGCATGAGCACTTGTTTAAAAATCGAAATGAATGAAGTGTTAACTAAAAACATAAAAAAATACTTACATAATCTTCCAAAACTGTGACTAAGACGCTTTTTCAATTTTTGAACTCTACTGAGAGCACCTCCCTTTTTGTCCCGCATTGTTACTACGGAACCTATTTACAAACAAAAGAAAAAGATAGAGTATAAAGTAAAAATATTGAGGACAACTTACGGAAAAACCGTTCTCAAATATCCTTTAAAATCAGATTATTGAGAAAATCCCGCTGCATAATGTAAAGTTATCCAAAGATGATTAAACAGGGTGGCCCCTTTTTTAGCAGGAAAAAATTCCCGGTTTTTTTTCCAGTTAGCAACAATTGTTTCCGGTCATTAAAATTTTAAAGTTCAAAATGTTAATCCTTCGTCCGCATGGTGGGTCTTTCATGGCACAGTGCCTTTTTCTATTTCAAATATTTGCATTTGAATAATAATATTTTTAAGAAATATAAAGTTGCCAATAGCAAAATACTTTCTCGCAATTTATTCTATAGACTCAGGAGAATAACTGTGAATTTTGCCAGATTTTAATAATAAAAATAACATTGAAAAAAACCTCATGGACATGAAAGACCCACGATGCGGACAGCATATGTGAAATTCACCATGCGGACGAAGGGTTAAAGCTGCAGATTATTTCTTATATAATGGAAACCTTCTAATCTCAATATGTTGAATTCTAAGAGCTTATAAACCTTCATCTCACAATGAAACATTCAAAATGATAAAGTATCAAGTTCGAAAACTGTAATTATACAAATTAAATGTCACCACTCTTATCGTCGGAAAAAATTCTAGTTCTTTACATTTTCTCTCGGTCATACCAATAAAAATAGCTTTGGTTAACTAAAATTTAATGTATTGGGTTTTCTTACTCATACATATTTTTACAGATATTTGATACCCTTGAGGACGTCTTCTTATGTGCTGCTGTTGAAATTAAAACTAACCATTACTTTAAAATCTTTAAGATTTTTTATTGAAAATTAAACAAAATTCCCAGTCGACGTGAAAATTCCCAGATGCATGGTGCAGTAGCCACCCTCAGGGTAGCCTTTTTAATCGGGAAAAGAAATTTCCAGTAATTTCCTGGTTCGCAAAAATTTTTCACGGCTTTTTTTCAAACTAAACATTTTTTAAATTAGTAGTTCAATTATTTTATATTCAAATCGTTTCAAATTAATAATGGTTCAATCGCTATTTATACATCAAAATGCAATAGGAAAATTTCCGAATTATAAAATTCGCGGATCTAAACAATTCCAAAATAATTTTAATAATAATAAAATATTAAATAAAATAACAAATATGTTAAAATAAGAGTATTTTATTTATTATATTGATAATTCGTGAAATTCCCTATAATCAGCAATTTTATAGTGTCGGATATTTTATAATGTCGAAATTTTTATTCCAGATTTCTTCTATTATCGGGAATTTTACAATTCGGTAATATATGATAATATAAACAGTCCAGTAGCGGGAATTTTATTTTCCGGGGGTTTTCAGTCGTCCCTAAAAATTAATCGCTTTTGGTAGAAAATTGATATTTTTTGGTTAAAAAAGCAACTGTTTGATTTAAAACTAGTCTTTTTCGTTCAGGGTTCAAATTCTTTGTTGAAAGTTGAACTACTCTGTTAAAAATTATTATTTTTTTCATTCATTTATTTTTTGGTTGAAAAATAGATTTTTAACTGAAAATTTAACTGTTTGAATGAAAATAATTAGTTCAGGTTGAGAATTCAACTATTTTGTTAAAAAATCGTTGTTTCGACAGAATCCAATTGTTCTTTATCAAAAAAAGAAATATTTTTTGGTTGAAATACAATTACTTAGTTGAACGATGAACCACTTTGTTAAAAATGCATTCTTTTGGTTGAAGATTTATCATGTTCCTTACAAATTCATCTATTTTGTTGAAAATTTAACTATTGTGTTGAAAGTTCTTCTTTTTGGTTGAAAATTCATATTTATTGGTTGAAAATGCAACGGTTTTCTTGAAAATTAATTTATATAGGTTGAGGATTCAATCATTATGTTGAAAATTCGTCCTTTTGGTAGAATTAAACATTTTTTTATTTAAACAATATATATTTTTAGTTGAAAATTTAACTACTTATTTTAAAGATGAACTACTTTGTTAAAAATGCATTCTTTAATTGAAAATTCATCACTTTCGTTGAAAATTCAACTCTTTGCAAATACAATGATCTCTTTTGTCGAAAACTAAATTATTGTGTTATTTAAAATAAAAATATTTTTCGGTTTAAAATGCATCTATTTAGTTGAGAGATGAACTACTTTATTAAAAATTCTAACCTTTGGTTGAAGATTTATGATTTTCGTTAAAAATTCATCTCTTTTTTTGACAATTTAACTATTGTGTTGAAAACTAGTTTCTTTTTAAATTGAAAACGAATTTTTCAAACTGAAAATTTAATTGTTCTACTTTTATCTGGAAATTCATATTTTTGGTTTGAAAATTCATCTACTTTTATACAAATTCATCTGTTTGGGTGGAGGATTCAACTACTTTGTTGTAAATTCTTTTTTTTTTTCTTTTTTTGGTAGAATTCAACTGTTTCTTATATAAAATTAAAATAATTTTCAGTTGAAATAACAACTATTATACTTCTTATTAAGGATTCATATTTTTTGGTTGAAACAAAAACTATTTTATTGAAAGTTGAACTACTTTGTTAAAAATTCATTATTTGGTTGAGGATTCAGCATTTTAGTTAAAAATTCATCTCTGGTAGAAAATTGAACAATTTAATTTTTAACCTTAAAATTTGTAAATTGTTTAATATTAAACAGATTCACAACCAGCGTGTAAAATCGATTACGGTTTGATTTTTAATCCTGGAACTGCTGTTCAATTTAAAAAACCATTGACTAATTTATATTGACAGTTGATACGAAATTAGTGATATTTCATGTGATTGTATAGATTTTTCTTCTAAAAATGTATAAAAATCCCATTAAAAAATAAATGCACTGTCATTACCCAGTCTCAAAACATTCCCGATTTCCCCGTCCAGCAGCCACCCTACACCCTTTTAAAACAGTTGCTAGTGTTTTGTTGAAAAATTCCAACCCTACAATCAATTTCAGGGCTTCCAGGGTTTGAATCCGCCATTTTTGCTCATGAATTTAAAATTTGATTGAGACCTATGAATGATCAATGAACCTTGATGTTTGCTTTAGGGCTGTTTACTCTAAAACTGAAATTGCAAGTTCATGATATGTATTGTCAGAGTATTGTTTATATCAAATATATTAACAATATTCACTGTAAAATCAAGTTAATTTTCCTTCTATCTATTAATTCACGACCATAAATAAAATGAGCAATGCCCGGACATGTCGACAACAAATTTCTAGATGCTCAAATAAATGTAAATTTTGATTTACCGAAAGTTGTGTGTTCATTTTACATGAATAACTTTAAATTTTGTTTCATATAGCTTACGTCTTTACTCATCTGACACTGAAGTTAGTTATAATGAAAAGCCCTACTATTCTTCCTCGGAAATTGATATACCATCTAGAGTTACACACAAAGTTTATATGATTTCAACCCTTGTCATGTTACAACAAAACCCCGAAATAACAGTCTGCAATGAATTATGCAAAGTGGAAGAAGGTCTTTAATGTATAAGGAGACACTAGACAATACCGGAATGTAGAGGTTCCTAAATAAAACTCACCCTCTTTACTTTTGGAGGCCGTCGAGCCCTTGTCTTGACAATACATGATTATTCATTCGTTCTCACGCACGGAAAACATCACATATGGGCGGTGACGCACTGCCAATGTGTGACTCCACTTCGATGCGATTTGGTGACAGTCCGTCGGCCCGCCGCCCGACGCTTAAAGTCCGGCAAAGTATTCCCCGACAGGATATCTATCCTTTTCCACAATGGTGATGCTGGAAAGATTCTTCCTGCGTCAATAATCTTCATGAAATGTTCCTCTTTTCAAACAGGATTCCTTCTTAAAAAGTGAAAAATTCTCTTTAAATTTTTCCTCAGATGCTCACACTATTGCTTGGATCTCTCTCACACACAACTGCACACAGATATCTGCATTTTTTAAAACCTTCTTGGCACAACAATAAGAATGTCTTTGGCGAACAATGAAGACTCCTGCCCGAATATTTTGCACTCTTTATGGCGGGTGCTCACGCACGCCACCACTGCCCGGAGTAATTCATCCGCGACGACAGTCGTCGTCTTCTGGAAGGAATTTTTCGGATCTTTGACAACTTTTCATCAGCTCACCATTGCCAAATGCCAATAGCCAACTTGCAACTTGCCAAGTACCCAGTTTTCAGCAGTTTTCAGCGACAGCCGTCATTGCACTCCACAGCTGTCCACACTCCACTCTCGCAGAGCGCAAACGCGACGCCTCTTCACTGATTCGCTATTTTTCAGCGCCATTTTTTCAAGTGGAGAAGTATATTAATTAGGCTATTTCACAATCACTACCTGATAAGAAAACAATGACTTATCGTCTGCTATCTCGGATACTGGGTATGCAAAATGCATTGTTGTCTTATAAAAATCATCAGTATCAGTAATGATTTTTTTTTTTTTAAATAAAATATGATAGAATATCGGTTGTCGGATTTATTTTTGGTTAGGTGCTATTTGAAGTTATCACGCAATGAATTATACTAAACAATCGTCAGAGAGTAGAACTTAAAAAACTTTCAAAAAAAGGAACAAATGTGAAATAAAGATATTATATAGTGTTGTTTTACGAATAAAAAAAAGTATTAAATATTGTTAACTGGATACTACTGAAAAGTTAACAGCGTGATTTGAACCTATTTTACGTGGAATACCAGGCCTAAATCTGAAAATTAAACCAGATTTTGATTGCACTGATATCAAAATTTATTTTTTTGTAATGAGAAATTAAAAGAAGCATTGGAAATACCATTTTCCGCTTTTTTTATTTGTTTACTTTTTGAAGTTCTACGTAACCTAAACTAAGCATATTTTCTGTCGATATTTCAGTATAATTTATTTCGCACTAACTTTGAAATAGCACTCAACTAATAGAGTATCCTTCCTATTTCCGAGGATAAATTTAACAACCGATCATCTATCATATTTACTTTTAAAATTGCAATAATCAAGATTTTCTTCAGGACAGCAAAGTATTTTACATACCCAGTATTATCGAAATAGCAGACGATAAGTCATTGTTTTCTGACCAGGTAGTGATTGTGATATAACCTTAATTAATTAGTCATTTCAAGTTGTGACGTCGCGTGGCAATATGTCTGCACGCTGAGGACCAAGCAATAATACTAGTTGCATGGGGAAACAATTGCTTTTTTATTAAGTTTAAAATAATTATTTTGTTTTGCATAAGCGTATTAGGATTTTATTCTTTAAAAGCTGTTCAACTGAATAATAAAATTGTTTCACAAAAATTATCGATTTTATTATACAATTAAATAGCTTTTGAAGCATTAATACCAATATATCCAAAATACACTTATGATAAAAATAGGGATGTCAAGCAAGAAGATTATTTTTTCACAAAATAAAACAAATTTTCAACAAAATTGGATGTTTAATAAAACAGTGACATTTTCAACCGAAGAGATGAATTTTTAACTACAATATTTTATGATTCTGTATTAATATTCTACAAAAAAATGAATTTTTAACACATTATTTCATCTTTCAGCTGAATATTTTAATTTTCAACCTAAGGAGACGAATTTTCAACAAAATAGTTGACGGAAGTTTAACTATAAATCAATTATTTTTACTGCTAAATTAGTAAGTTTGATTGATTTATCATTTAAAAATAGCTGATTCATAGCTACAATTCTATCACTAATTGCTATTAATAAAAAAATGTACTGTCTCAAATTGATAGAGAACAAACAGTTGCATTTTTAACTAAAAATAATTAAATTTCTATCAAAAGAGATGAATTTTCAAACCAAGAAAAAGACTTTTAAAAAATTTGAATATTTAAACAAAAAAGATTAATAAGTAAAAAATGTATGTTTCACAGCTGAGAATTCAGTTACTAACTGATATTAATAACCGTTGCAACTTATTCAAATTTAGAAAGAACCAAGCAGTTTCATTTTTAAGCAAAAAATATGAAATTTTAAACCAAAAAGACAAATATTGAACAAAATAGTTTAATTTTCAATCAAAAACGATTTTTCAGTCAAGAATCTCACAAATTTCAACCAAATTATTAAATTTTCAAGCAAATAGGCGAATTTGATATAAGACAGTTCAATTTTCGACTAAAGAGATTCATTTTCAAATTATATATGTGACAAATCTTCAACATGAATAATTAAAATTTAAATTGAAAAAGTAATTTTTAACCGAAAAAAACGAATTTTTAAACAAACTATAATTACATTTTGAACCAAAGAGATGAAATCTTAACTAAAATGATGAATCCGCATACAAATAAATTTTTAATAAAGCAGTCAAACTTTTAACCAAGTAGTTGAATTTTTAAACAAAAAAGATAAATACTCAACAAGAAATGTAACAGTTGATATTTCAACTAAAAAAGATGATTACAACCAAACAATTACATTTTAAACAAAAAAAAAGGTAATTTTCTACCAAAATACAGTGAAACCTGGATTTTGCTCCCCTGGATTTTTCCCTTCCGAGAACTAACGCCACGCCGTGGGGATACGTGAGAGGCGTTTGTGGGGGGGATTTGCGGTGTGCACGCAGGCGTGACAAAACAGAGAGAGAAACAGGAGAGAGATCAAATAGTTCCGATTCTCTGGACTTAACGTCAAGGTCAGCCAAAATTTCGGCGCTAAATCCAGGTTTGACTGTAGTTTAATTTTCAACCAAAACAAAAAAAAAAACGATTTTTCAACAGAACAGTTCAGTATTCAACAAAAAGGATGACTTTTTAACAAAATTGTTACATTTTTAACCAAATAATTAAATTTTTAAGTCAAAAAGATGAATCATTAACATAAAATATCATAATAAACTTTTCAACCAAAAATAATGAACTTTCTGCGAAAAATAGTTCGATTTTCTTATTAGGTTCTATTAATTCAGTTCGCATGTAAGTCAAAACGAGAAAAAGAGGGAAGCCTGCGATAAATAAATAGAATTTTTTTATTTTCAATACGTTTAAAATATTAGCTTAAAAAACTGGAAATTTTGCTTGGTAAAATAAATCTAATTTTCCACTACACTGCACTTTTTGATTTAGAACTAAAAACTTTTAAATCCCGACAACACAAAGTGTGTTGGACTACGCGACATTTTTAGCCTTGAAATGCCGTCGTGCTGATACAGAATTCAATATTTGTATTAATTTATATTGCTATTTATATTATATTCATATTAATGTAAACGCTGATATCAAATAATTATTAATATATATTAATACAGAATTAAATGTTTGAAATAATTTTCCCGCCTTAATATTTGAAACTTCAAAATTTAAATTTAAAACTCTCTCTCTCTCTCTCTCCTTGTCACGGTATGGGTTCGGCGCATGGGATACACTTTTTTGTCTAATAACTTGGAAAAAAATGATTTTACCCCATAAGTGTATGATCAATTTTATTATTGAATTGAATAGCGTTTGAAAAATAAAGAAAAATATTCAAATACACACTTATGGTAAAAAATCATTTTTGACAAGTTATTGAAAAAATAATGTTTCGTCCTGTGCAGACATCTTGGAATTCCCCCACCTATCTTGTCTCGTTTGAGTTTGAAGTTATCTGAATAATAATTTAGTCTCTATATTGTGCAGAAACCTTGGAATAACCTGGAATAACCATGTGGGCAGATTGCATGGATTGTGTTAAAAAGGTTAAAAATCAGTTGACAGTTTAGATGGACTGCTGAAACAATTGATGATAAAGGAATAATGTGTATAATTGCATATTCGGAAATATAATTTTGATAAGTCATCAAAACTATTGGTAAGAAGCGGAAGAAGATTTGCATGTGGTCCGTGTCGTCCGTGTCGTGTTTGTTGTTTACAAATTGAAATTATGGCACGAGAAAATGATTTTAATGTTTTCGTTGGTGGTCTGTCAGCAAGTTTAAAAGGTAAATACCATAGTTATATGTAAAATTCCTATTTATATTCAAATAGATTACACATATTCTAACCTCAATTAAAAATAGGCTTTGCTAGCGTGAACTGATCTACGAAAACTAAACCTACGCGAAATGGAACTAAAATGATTAACCCTCCAATTTGCGTAAATATTTTTCTATTTGTCGTACAAAAAATAAATTCAGTTCATAAAATTTATGTTTAGATCATAAAAAATAAATGTACGGTGACGGAAAATAACTGTAACTGAAAAAATTTGGACTCAGAATTTAAACGGTCTATACATTTTGTCGTTTCAAATTGAAATTATTCAATATTGTACGATTTTCAATGAAAATCATTTATAGCTAAATAATTGTAAACTAGAAAAGGTTCAAATTAGAATAATGTGATTATAAAAAATTTAAAACTATTTATTTTAACTACAAAACAATCAGGCGCAGTATGCATAAGTGCGATTATTTTTTTGTCCTCCGCAATTTTTAAACTAAAAAATATAATGACGTTTGTTTTTAAAATACCCAGCTGTTGTCTCAAACTCAAACATAATCTAAAATTCTTAAAAGTTTCTAATCTTCTTTAAAATCTAATTTTTTTATTAAAAGTACCAATTACCGACAAAAAACACTAAAATAATCAAAAATTGTTCAAATCTCCTAAATTTTGTTCAAATTACCAGGATTTTTGTTTTAAAATAATTTTATTGTGAAATCCTATAACGTAACCTAAACTGTTAAAAAATTATGAAACTTTAAAATCTAATTTTGTTGTTAAAAAAAACTATTTTCTGTGAAAAACGTGAGTAACGTGAAACTGTACAAAAATTGAAAATTTTGTTTAAACTACAATAATGATTTTTATTTTTAAATACAAATTTTTGGTGTAAAACGCTAACATAACTTAAACTTGTCCAAAGTTGTGCATCTTTTTTAAAATCGTTTTTTTTTTAATTTTATTAAAAATACCAATTTCTGACGAAAAACACTAAAATAATCAAAAATAGATTTTTCTAAATCTTGTTCAAATTATAATGATTTTAATTTTGAAATACCAATTTTTTGTGTAGGGCGCTATAACGTAACGTAAAATTGTTAAAACATTACAAACTTTTAAAATCTAATGATTGTTGTTAACCTAAAACTGTTAAAAATGGCAAGTCTTGTTCTAACTATTGATTTTTGTTTTAAAATAAATTTAATATAGTACCCACAATAATTTTACTTAAAAGAATATATTTCCCTATTTTCCTGAAAAAACTCTATATCATGAAAATATCTTTCATTCAAAATATTAATCTGTTAAATATGCACTGAATCTTAAGTACATGAAGACCGAATCCATTTCAAATCAGACAGCTTCTACACTTGAAGTAGCAGAATTTCTCGGAAACGAAATATGTTGTTTTTTTAGAGGAAATAAAAAATATTAATTAAATCCCTAGAACTTATCTATTTAGATATTTACATGGACTGAAAAAAAGCATTATTTATAATGAACTTAAGAAATTCTATACATATTCCGAGTCTAGTGTTTAAAAAATGCGAAAAACTTGAATGGTTCCGTACTATCAAAAATCGTAACTGGAAAAATCTTGTGACACCTGGAAAAAACGTGGAATTGTCAGGGAATTGTTCCAGGATTTGAGTAGACACACTTACATTGTTAGGACTTAGGGCGTGTAGTTTCAAAAGGTTATAAAAAATGTTATTAAATTCACATTTTAATTTTTCTGTCAATCGAATTTCTAGTACAGTTAAGTTCTTTGCGTAGGTATAGGTTTATGAAGTCCCTTCACGTTAGCATAGGTTCAGCAGGCAGTATCCATTTGATCGCCGTATACCTGCTTGCTTTACCCAATCTACCCAACTTACCCTTATGTAGCTGAGAGATCGCCAGATGCTGTTTTAATTTTCAGATTTCAGATTCAATTTTCAATTCCTAATTCTAAAATCTTCAGATTTTTAAGGCGTGAATTTGAGAAGTTATTATCTTAATTTTTCCATTGTTTTGAATTTCCATTGTTTAGAATATTTAAATCGAAAATTATTATATTTAAAACTGACTATGAAGGCTTTCAATAAGGAATTTTGCAATTTCTGTCAAAAGAAAATGACTGCCATTTTCACAGTTCAAAATTGAAGAATTTTAAATCTCGTAAACCTTTAAAGTCAATTAATTCTAAAAACAACACCAAAAGTAAGTGAAAACATCGGAGCTTCAATGTGGAAAAAATGAATGAATGAATTCAAAGATTATTGTTAATAATTTTTCTGCATGTTCAAAACAATTGAAAATATGTTCCTTCGTTTGAAATATTTGGTGGCCGTAAGAAGGACCGCTTGTTTGGTATTTTTATACATGTTTGACACAAACGAAAACATGTTCCTTCATTTAAAATAATTGGTGGCCCTAAAAAGGGCCGATTCGGGCCTTGAAAAAAGCTGATTAGCTTGTGGACATAAAAGTAACCAATTACAATTCAGAGTAAAAGCAACAATTAAATTTAAATTATTGAAATTTCATTTTTGACTTTGGACATGTGCGAAGTAAAAGTGTTAATATCACGATTTTTTATAACAGTGTCTGGCGATCCCACAGCTACAGAAGGGGAAGTTTGGTATAGGGGGTAGATCAAGAAGGTAGACAGCGATCAAAAGGACATCGTCCAGCCACTTCATTGATATTCCTTAAAATAAGGCTATAAAATCACGAATATCACTAATATATTGAATTAATTTAGGTATCTCTCTGGATGGTACCTTACAAGTAACAGATTCACAGAAATTCCCCATACCGAATAACCGAAATATAACTGCGTTATCATGGGGTAATGACAGAGAGACAGAAATTCTCGTGGGTTGTGGTACAAAGGAATCTACAAGGTGGGAATAAAGAAAAACCTGGTTGAATTCACCTTTTTCGATCGACTTATGAGTATCGAAGTAACCAATTAATTTTTTCATTGTAGTGTCGAGATTTTCAATACGGAGCTATCCAGTTTTGCGCGATCTTTTCAATGTACTGAAGGTGAAGGAACTATTATTGGAGTTTGCAAACATAATAAGTAAGTTCAAAACTAATATTATCAAGGGTTGTACTAGTAACACTGAGAAAAGATCAAATAAAATGTAACAGCCATGCTGTTTAACATTTTATCCGAATGTTTCATCTTTGATTATTATTGTATGTGTTTTATATGATTTCAGTACACTTTTAGCAGCCAGGCAATCAGGTCATGTGATTTATCCAAGACCAGACGAGGATGATGGTGTTGCAATAAACGCTGGTCCTAATTTACACAGAATGCGTCAGTCAAATTCACAAAAGGAAATAATAGCCACAGGTGGATTAGAAAATCCATTAAAATTATTTGATGTGGAGAAAGAGAAACAAATTTTCGTTGCAAAGAACGTTAAAAACGATTCTCTAGAATTAAGAGTGCCTGTTTGGGTTTCTGACATTGGATTCTTTCCTGATTCATCAAAATTGATAACTTCTTCTAAATACGGACATGTAAGTAACTTAACTTTCTTGTAATCTTAGGGACCGCGCAATTTTTGGGGCGATTTGGGGGGAGGAAGGATTTGATAAAATCTTATCGTTTTTTATGAATTACCAAACTAGTTTAACTTTTTCGACCAAGAAGTTGAATTTTCAACTAAAAAAATACAAATTCTCAACAAAAAATGTAATAGATAATATTTTAACTAAGAAAAGATTGTCATTTTAAATCAAGAATAGTTGAATTGAACCAAAAAATACAATTTTTCAACAAAATAGTTGAATCCTCAACCAAAACAAAAAGTTGCATTTTTAACCAAAACAGATTTTTCAGTGAATAAAGAAAAAAAAGTATCAAAACTGTTAAATTTTCTAACAAAAAAACTAATTTTCAACAAAATACATTTTTAACTAAAGAGTTCAATTTTCAACCAAGAAGATTAATTTTCTGTCAAAAAAGATGACTTTTCAATCAATTACATCAATTTTCAACAAAATAATTTAATTTTTAAATTAAAAAGATCAATTTTAACAAAAATTCAATTGTTAAATTTTCACTTCAAAAAATAAATTTTCAATAAAAAATACCTATTGAATTTTTAAGCCAAAAGACGAATTTTCTACAAGACAGTTTAATTTTTAACCACAAAATATGAATTTTTAACATAAAAGTCAATTTCCAACCAAACAATTGAATTTTCAATCAAATAGTTAAATTTTCAACAATAAAAAAGACAATCGACTACAAAACATTTAAATTTTCAACCCAATAAATTGAATTTTTAAGCAAAATGGATCATTTTGAAATCAAATTGTTGAATTTTTAACAACATAACTCAATTTTGAACCAAATAATAAAATATTCAACCAAAAACGATAAATTATTATTGACGAAAAATTTAATAGTAGATTTTTCAACCGAAAATAATTAACTTCCAACCAAAAATAGTTCATTTTTAATACTTTAAAAATATTAGGTTAGAAAACTAGAAATTTTTATCAGAAAATAAAATTAATTTTCCATTGCACACTTTTTGATTTCGGATTACACACTTTAAATGATAAAATTCTGAAATTATATACTTCTACGTTTGTAAAACTAAATACTTCTAGATTTTTTTTTCATTTTCAGGTCACCATGAAAAATTAAATTTCTCCTGTATAAACTGAAATAAAAATGTTGAAAAAATTGTAAAATAACATTCACGATTTTTCCAAAACTCTGCGATTAAAAAATTTGTTTATTCTGTTTCGACTACGTCCAATCGCAAGATATTAATCGATTCATTTCAAATTTTATACACGTTATAAGAGACCCAAAAGGAAACTTTTCAGTGCTAAGGCTTTTTCAATTTATATATTTTTTTCGATCCACCCTACTCCGTACTATGAAAAATGAGACCTAAAAAACCTGGAATTGTCAGGGAATTTTTTCCTAGGATTTGAGTAGATACTGTTTACGTAATTTGTGCACGCCCCTTATGAAAGAAGCTGTGCAAATAAAAACATTTTAGAAAATATACTTAGATTAGATAAGTGCATATACTTTGGTTGAAAGTAATGAACTAATGAAAATAATTGTTTGCAAAGGTGCGATTATACGATTATCATGCTCAGAGAAGACCAGTCATGAATATCGAAGTTAAGCAGGAAGCTTTAGGGTACTTGGCAGTGGATGCTACCAATATGTAAGTTGAATTGGCATAATAGAGCATAGTTGGTTACAGTAGACATAGATGCTTACTTATTCAATATTTCTATTTTTATAGGCAAGTTATAGTTGGTTCAGGCAAAGGTAGAATGCATCTAATTGACTTAAGAAATGGGAAAATTATGAATCATTACAAAGGTGCTGTCGGAAGTGTTACTGCTATTGCCATCAACAAAAAAAGTACTAATGTCGTTAGTGTCAGTCTTGATAGGGTCCTAAGGATACATGATATAAAGACTAAAGAGCTTCTCAAGAAGGTAAGTTCCATAACTTTTCTAGATTGTCAAGGTCTACTTTTGGAAAAATTCGAGGTAGAGTTCTACTTTAGAAAAAATCTAATCAATTAAATTGCATTTCAACACATTCTATATTTGTCAACAATTTCCTGAACAGTTAATATTGAATGCCAAATTAAAGAGATTTTCAAAAAATATTAAATTTTAAACAATTCTCAATAATACTAACATGAAATTTCTAAAAAGCCTGGAATTCTTATCAGGCTGGGCGTAGGTCAGGATTTTATTGGTCAAATTTGGAAAAGTGAGGGAAGTTCTATAAGAGGCAATTTAAATAACTGCCAAGGATAATAAATTTTAAATTGAAATTGTTTTATTCGGTTTATGAAAGATTCTATGTCAAGAATGTTACCAGATTAAGATTCTGGTCTTTGAATTTCAATGGTCAGGGAAAATGAAAAATTGGTCAGGTAAAAATTAGGAAATGTTGAAAATGAAGTTTTGCGGCTATCCTAACATACTTTCCTTGTCAGTAATTTATTTTCGTTCTATTTATTTTTTTGCAGTTTCTTCCTCCTGACGATTATATTGTTAGTTATTTTTTTATTATTTGCTTGAAAATTCAACAGTTTTGTTAAAAAGTCATCCTTCTTGGTTAAAAATTCAACTTTTGTGTTGAAAATTCGTCTTTTTGGATTGAAAATTCAACTACTTTGTTAGAACATTAACTTTTTGTTAAAAATTCATATTTTAGCGTGTCAACTGAAATCTCTCTTGGTTGAAAATTCAATTTTTTTTTAATTCGTCTTTTTGTTTCAATTGAACTATTTTTGATTTAAAATTAAAATCTTTCTTGGTTGAAATATCTACTACATACTGCATTGTTCATTGAAAATTCATATTTTTTGGTTGAAAATTCATATTTTTTGGTGAAAATTAAACTACTTGGTTGAAGGTTGAATCACTTTCTTCAAAAACTCATCTTTTTGTTTGAATTTTTTATTCAATTAATTTTTTTAACTCAAAATTTAACTATTCGAGATGAAATTCATCATTTTATGTTAGTTGATAATTCATCTCTTTGTGTAAACGTTGAACTATTTTGTCAAAAATTAATTTTTTTGGCTGGAAATTAAACTGTTTTAGTTCAAATTTCGTTTTGTTGTTGTTGTTTAAAATTAATTTTTTTTTACCTTGACATGTCCTCTTTTTGTCTAACAATGCAACTGTTTGACAGAAAAATCTTTTCAAGTCGAAAATTAAACTATTTGTTTGAAAAAACATATATTTTGTCGAAAATTTGTCTTTTTTTGGCAGAAAATTAATCTTCTTGGTTGAAAATTCATCTTTTTGGATATAAAAGTCATCTCTTCTGGCAGAAATTTTATCTTTTTTTTTTGTTCAAAATGCTACTATTACATTTTCTTGTTAAGAATTATTCATCTTTTTGTTGAAAATTTATCTTTCTGATTTTAAAATTCAACTTTTTTCGTAGATATTTCTTCTTTTTGTTGTTAAAAATGTAACTATTACATTATTTGGTGAAAATTCAACTTTTGGTTGAAAATTTAACTTTTCGGGTTGAAAATTCCACTACCTTCTAAAAAATTGTTTTTGAGCTTGAAAATGCACTTGGTTGGAAATTCATCTTTGTAGGTTGAAAATTCAACTATTTGGTTAAAAGTTGAACTATTTTGTTGAAAATTCATCTTTGTTGCTATCAAGTTAAAGTATTTGATTGTAAATTAATTTTTGTTGTTTTTGAAAATTCAAATATTTTTAAAAAAATTGAATTATTTTGTTCAAAAGTCATTTCTTTTGGACGAAAATTCAACTGTTTTGTTAAAACTTCATTCTTTTGGATCAAAAATTCATCTTTTATGGTGGAAAAGTCATATTTTTTTGGTTATTGAATATGAACTGTCAGGGAAAATAAAGAATTGGTCACGGAAAAAGTCAGATAATTTTGAAAATGAAGGTTTCTGACCACCCTGTATTATAATCATCTTAGTTTTTTAGTATTAAAAGCTCAAACGAAAAAAATCCAGTTAGTTTTTTAAAATGTCACGACTTTTCCAGGATTTTCAGAACTTTTTCACAGTTCCATGGCCTTTCCAGGTCTTGTTGCAACTGCAGTACTTCATAAATATTCACCTTTCCAGCAATTTCTTCTCGACTTCTTAAATGACAAATGTTCCTTTTTCAGGAATACTTAACGTCAAGACCAACCTGTTTGTTGATTCGAACGGAATGGACGGAAAGATAACAGTAATATACTCACTTTTAATGTATATTTTGTATGTAACATATAAATCAGCGCTTTCAATTAAATACAATTTTTGACTGTATGTACTTTTACGCTTAATAACCTCTCTTAATTTACAAATTTTAATTTCGAAAAGCAGGAAGATGGTTAAACTACATCATTGTATATGAGAAAAAATGCTCTATTTATATTTATTAGGATCGTTTCTATTTATTTACATTACTTACATATATACCTATATATATTATGTAGTTAAACTTTATATTAAGTGCCAATTTTCCCCTGCGCTTTTTAAAATTGCATAGATCAAATTGTGGGTGGTAGAATTTGTTAAAACTTTTTTTACAATTCGATCTGTGGGTGTTTGTCCGTTTTAATATACTTTTTTATCATTTATATTCTTAATTATATTTTACAATTTTTTGAACCTCGGAATCTTTGAAATCGTGTAGAATTTCATGACACTATTGATGATCAAGTCGAGGACTGTCTCCCCTGCGTTCAAATTGTTCATGCTAGGCCTTTCATATCGACAAGCAAGGGAGGATATTATCAAACGGTATAGATAAAGAAAACTTCGAGCTTCTCCTTCACACTAATTAAGAAAAGAGTTATTATATCTTTGGTCTAAAGTGACCTCACGGTGTGAACACAGTGAATACAATGTGAATTCAGTTGATCCAAGGTCGCACTGTATAATTTCCGTATGTATGGATGTAGTAGCTGTTAAAGTAGTCAAATATAACAGCCTTAAACATGGTTCCATACAAGCCCATCATCTATACTCTTTATTTCTATACCTAGTTTTCAACAACTTTGAAGACACTTGTTTAATGGCTGCAATATAAATCTTGTCCAAATAATACTACGCCGGATACGTGTGTTGGACAAGAGTAATAATAATAATTATTTGACAATGTCGTTCAACTTTGCTGATCCAGACATACAGAGATCCAACATGAATTGCCATGTACTCGCAAAGCTGTGTCTCACTGGAAAAGGCACGCCCATCCGACACAAACAATATAGTTGGTCATCAAAGACGATGTGTCTCAATGAATGGGTCTTTGATAACAAGCGACTGTGTAAAATTCTACATGAAAAAACGGACTCATTCTCCGCCTGAAACCGTAACTTCCCGCCACGGTGGTTCTTGAGACTGATTCACTAGAGTTGACTGTGGTTCGGAAATATCAGATGCAGTCGGGCTAAGAGGAGGGCTAGGAGTCACTGGTGCTTGCTCTATTTGACTGGTGTTAGTTACATCTTGATCCGGATCTACTTCAACATCAGCGAGCGACGATTCTGAATG
Source organism: Andricus grossulariae (assembly GCA_011634705.1). Taxonomy (NCBI): domain Eukaryota; kingdom Metazoa; phylum Arthropoda; class Insecta; order Hymenoptera; family Cynipidae; genus Andricus; species Andricus grossulariae. The sequence goes on from JAABKJ010000227.1 coordinate 48,650, forward strand.
TGCAGAACTAGGGCCTTTCGATGTCGTAGAATCCTGTGCACGCAGTGAAATGGAACTACCTTTATTGCTGGCACTGTCTTCACCTTAAACATAACAAATACAAGATCAGGCCTCGGAAACACTTCAGAGATCAAAAATAGTGTAAATAGTGTCATAACATTTTTCAAGCATTAAACTTATATATTAATTATATATTAATTTGATGAGAAAATGAATAATGTTTTTATTGAATTAATTTTTTTTTGTGAAAAATTATGATTTTTTTTTTTTTTTTTTTTAATTCTAGTACTCAAAACAATTACATAATACACTTTATATAAAATTTAATGAATTACTTCATTTAAATTTCATTTTTTTAAGTAGACGGACAATTTTATCATTTCTTAAGGGCCTAAAAGTTCTACATAAAAATCGACATCAATAATCCCATACAAAATTCACAAAAATAGCGTTTTTTTCGGGGGTAACTTCTAGAATGACCCCTTAAAAATGTATAGTTCGAAATCAAAAAATGTACAGTTGTAAATTAACTTTTTTTTAAAGCAAAATTTCTAGTGTTCTAGTCCTAATATTTTAAAAGTATTAAAAATAAACTTCAATGTTTATTTAAAATGTCATTCTTTAGTCTATAAATTACATTCAGATAAAAAATGTAAAGTTCAATTTTTGGTTAAAAATTCATCTTTCTTGGTTAAAATTTTTTATTATTTTATTCAAAATTAAATTATTTCGTAGAAAATTCAACAATTTTGTTAAAAAGTCATATTTTTTGGATTAAAATTCAACTCTTTTTTTAACTCATGTTTTTGGCTTAAAAATTTAAC
>JAABKJ010000228.1:0-55430 GCA_011634705.1 Andricus grossulariae
AAATAATAATAGACAACGGGCAGACCGGGCGTCGCAGAGGTGGCGCCAATGTTTCACGACTCGCCGCTCTTCACAAACCTGACACGTGCCTCTAATGCAAAACCGAAAATCGTGTCACCCCCCTGGCCAAACGTGGTTTTCACTTATAGTGCTCGGCGCCGACGGTCGATCCCGTCGTTCTCCGGTAATCATAGCGGTCCCGTTCTCGCTTACTCTCATATCCCTACTTTTCAAGTAATTGCGCACTCAACTGCACCTGTTTAACGTAGCAGTACATGTAACCTATATAACTCTTTCTTTTTCTATATTTAAATATGCCTAATAAAATTATGCTGAACCGTTTCAGTATGGATCTTTAAATTTTTAGATTATATTCCTTTCTATATGATTATGCATTTTAATAATCGAACTATATTAATTACTGTATGGTTATAGATATTTAAACTCTTAGATTATATTCCTTTCTATATGGTTATGTATTATAATAATCGAAATTATATAAATTACTGTATGGTTATGGATGTTTAAATTTTTAAATTATATTCCTCATGCTATGATTATGGATTTTAATAATCAAATTATATTAATTACTGTATGGTTATGGATGTTTAAATTTTTAGATTATCTTACTTGCGCTATGATTACGGATTTTAATAATAAAATTATATTAATTACTGTATAGTTATGGATATTTAAAATTTTTAATTATATTCTTTAATATATGACTACGAATTCTAATAACTGAATTATATTCTTACTGTATGGTTAGGAAATTTTTATTACTTAACGTACGATTATGAATTTTTAATTATTATGTTACTATATGGCTATCGATGTTTAATTTTTTATAAATTATATTCTATTATAAGCTGTTCAGAAATTATCGATTATCACGTGTAAAACCCTTCAATAGTTAAAAAAAAGATTACAAAATTTTACTTTTATTGAACCTGCGAAGCATCTAGTCCTACCAAATTGTATGAATCAGGAAAGACACTTTAAACCTACGTTAAAATGATTCTCTATAGGCCACGTGCCAAATTATCGACATATTGAATAGAACAAGTATTAACTTGCCAATATCGAGTGATCTTACGAAACTGTATGAATCAAGTAAAGACACCATACGGCTTATGAGAGGTTAATTATACTCTTTGTATGACATGCGTCGAAATATTGATATGTAAAATAGATCAGGTTCCAACTGACCAACATCGAATAGTTTTATGAAATTATGAGAAGCACTTAAAGACTCCGCTAGGGTGCGCTAAAGCTTAATTAGATTATTTATATAACACACGCCGAAATATCGATATGTGACGTTGATCTTCGGTTTGGTCCGCTTCCAGTTCAGTTTCAACCAGTGCTTCGCTACAAATCTTCAGTTCGGCCCACCTCCAGTTCAGTAATCACCTCAGTCCGGTCGTGATCTTCAGTGTCTACAAGTGATCTTCGAGTATTCTGCAATAGGTCTCCGTACTTCAGTCTCAGTTCGATTTTCCCGAATGAACTTTGAGTTTTTCCATTCTTCAAAATCTACTGTCACCAAACCTCAATAAAGGGTATTACGAATCTATGCATCTACAATAGGGTGGTCAAAAAAATTTTGTTTTCCAATTTTTATGGGGCCACCCCAGAAATTTGTTCGAATCCACACAAAAATGAATTCATTTTTTTTTTTGTTTTTTTTTTTTGAAAAAAATGATATTTAAGAGTGCCGCAAGCCCCATGAAGTTAAACATGTATTTCCCATAAGAAAAAAATACGTTTTTGTAAATCTTATTCAGAATCCTCAATATTATCTCAATCGTGTTGAATCTCAGCATTTCTCTTCACAATTAGCCATAGAATACGAATAAAATATCACTTTTCAAATACCAACACCATAAGTCTGTTTTATAGGGTCCCAAAGAAACCCCATAAGTGAAAAAATGGGTTTTGCGAGTTTTTCGTGGTAATTATGACTTTTTTTTGTGGTTTTTTCAGTGAAAATTATTTCTGGCACATAAAAGACCATTTCATACTGATTATTGGATGTTCACATACATTGTTTAAATAATTTATTATTGTTTTTAGCAATTTTCTCATAGAATGGAGTTAGTAAGACGCAGTTTTTTTCACAAATTTGTCATTTGTTGTTAATAATATTCTCTTAGAAAAATGCTACAAAATTGCAGTTAAAAAAAATTCACTCCTATTCAAATTTTCAATTAAGATAAGTTAAATAATTAACTAGAGTCAAGAAAATTAATTGTTTAAACAATTTTTTATTACTATTATTAATATTATATTTGAATAATGCTAGAAAGATGTGGTTTTTTCTGAAATTTCTGGCTTTTAGTCCAATTTTCAATTGGAGTGAAGTAATAATTAATTCAAAATTAACAAAAATAATTGTTTAAACAATTTATCATCATTTTTAATAATATTATCTTTGCTTATTGGTAGAATGTTGCGGTTTTTTCTGAAATTTTCAACTGTTTGTCTACTTTCGCATGGAGTGACCTAATAATTATTTAGAATTTAGATTTAGCAAAAATAATTGTTTAAACAAATTATTGTTGTTTTTTACCATTTTCAACTGTTTGTTCTGTTTTCACTTAGTGAGGTAATTATCAATGAAAGTTAACAAAAAAGTTGTTTAAACAATTTAATCTTGTTTATAACTATCTTTTTTTAGATGTTTTTTTTTTAGAAAGGTGTGGTTTTTTTTTTAATATTTAAGTTTGCTTCGCCTTCTCAGAGCAGGAGTGGAGGGGGGTGGCTGATACTAGAATGTTTGCAAATCCAAGTTTTCTTTTACGCTTTGCAATAAACTTCTTGTTGCAATAAAAAAAAAACTTTTACAAGTCATTTAAAGACCTAGTCCTTCCACCTATTCCTAATTATTCTATTCTTTGTTTTTGTCTCTTCTGTAAAATAGCTTTTTTTCTTTAAATTAATTTTTTAAGCATTCGGAAAATAGCAAAAATAATTCACTTAAAACAACAATACCATTCGAAAAATAATTTTTGTTGTGGCTGACTTATTATTTGTTCATAAATAAAAAGGCGATACAAAGTTAAAGATTTTAGAAAATACCGCCACTTTATAGCACTTATCTAAGAAAAGATAGTTATAAACAATATTAAATTGTTTAAACAACTTTTTTGTTAACTTTAATTAATTACTACCTCACTAAGTGAAAAAAAGGACAGCAAGGTAATAATTGCCGAAAAACAGCAACTATCAGGCACTGATATAGATGAAGATAGTAATAAACAGTAATAATTTATCTAAACAATTATTTTTGCTAATTCTAATTAATTATTAAGTCACGCATAATAAAAAATAGATAAACAATTAATTTTCTTGAATCTAGTTAATTATTTAACTTATCTTAATTGAAAATTTGACTAGAAGTGAATTTGTTTTTAAAACTGCCATTTTGTAGCATTTTCTAAGAGAATATTATTAACATTGATAATAAATTGTTTAAACAATCACTCCTGTTAACATTGATGAACTATCACTTTACTCTAATTTAAAATTGGACAAGTGGGAAATTTTTGAAAAAACCGCGTCTTTCTAACTCCATTCTATGAGAAAATTACTAAAAACAATAATAAATTGTTTAAAAAATTTATGTGAACATCTAATTATCAGTATGCAGTGGTCTTTTATGTGCCAGAATCAATGTTCATTGAAAAACCACAACAAAGTCATAATTAGCGCGAAAAACTCGCGAAACCCTGTTTTTCACTTATGGGGTTTCTTTGGGGCCCTATAAAACAGACTTATGGTGTTTTACATAAACTTCTTTTTTTCTTATGGAAAATACATGTTAAACTTCATGGGGCTTGCGGCACCTCTTAATATCATTTTTTTTTAAACAAAAAAATGGATTTCTTTTTGTGTAGATTCGAACAAATTTCTGGGGTGTCCCCATAAAAATTAAGAAAAAAAGTTTCCAATGCATTTGTGGAGCAATTTTAGGCGAGAAACACTAACATGCCATAACAAACAATTGTTTGAAAATGTGAATATTTTTTTAACCTAATGTTTTTTGTTTAAATAACCGATTTCCGGTGTAAACCTCCATCATAGCATACAATTGTTAAAAAGTTATGAATTTGATTCGAAATAGAATTTTGCTATTAAGAATACCAAATCATGATTTTTTTTATATCCAATGCATTTTTAATCAAAATTTTAATTTCCAATGAAAAACACTCACGTAATCCAAAATTTTTCAAGCGTGTTTATTATTTCAAAATTATTGGATTTATATCCATTGATTTTTGTTTCAAAATATAAATTTCAGGTAAAACACTAACTTAATCATATTATAAACCCTTAAAGTCTAGTTTTTAAATTGAAATTAAAAAATATCATTTTCCTGTAAAAAAAACCACGAACAAAACTGAAAAACGTTCATTGTTTAAAAAATGTTAATCTTTGAAATATAATAATTTTTTACTAAGAATACCCATTCACTGTGTAAACGCTAACATAACCTTCATTATTATGATGATAATTTTTATTTGAAAATGTTAATTTCAGGTGAAGTACACCAATGTAACCTAAAGTTGCTGACACAAAAGACAAAACTAACATAACAGTACATTTTGTCTCAAATAACCCATTTCCTGTGAAAAACGTTAATATAATCTGTAACTATTCATATATTACAAATCTAGCTCGAACTGTAATGATTTGTATTTTAAAATGTCTAAAACACTAACATAACCTAAAATTATTTAAAAAATAGTAAACCTTTATAATCTAATGATTTTAGAATACAAATCTAAATTTTTCTTGAAAAAGTCGTAACGAAACTGAAAATCGTAAATTGTTGAAAAAATTTTTCTCATTTCCGGTGTAAGACTAACATACCTAAAAATTGTTGAAAATTGGGAATCTTGATGATGATTTTTGTGCAAAAACCCTAATTTCCGGTGAAAAAACCAATACATCCTAAAATGTTTAGAAATTGTAAGTCTTCCGCGAAACTTTGTGATTTTATTTTATAATTTTTTTTCAAAAATAATAATTTGTAGCGAAAAGCACTAACAAAATATTTATAATATTTTTAATAATTTAATAGATAATTTGAAAGATTTAATTTGACGTAATGAAAAGAAAATCAGGTTTTCAACAAAAATTATTGCGAGATTTTCTATACATATCGTTACACCAATTTCTTTAGATAGATTAAACGAAATTTAAAGTAAAAATATTAAAGGGTACCGTTTGTTTCATCTTGGTCTAAAATTCTGAAAATATTGCTGCTTTTAAATGGCAAGGGAATATTTTACACTTCAAATTTCGCGCCTAAATCTTATGGCCACATTGTGGTCCATACTTAAGCGTAACCTCTAAAAATAATGCAATTTTCCCGCGAAATTTAAATTGAAAAATGATCTTTCTTCAAAAAGAAAATCCTTAGTATTCTAAAACAAATTGTATGCATAATATTAGTTTATTTTTCACATCAAAGATTTGAAATTTACCGACTTTCGAAAGTACATAATGGAAAAATAATTAGACATCGAATATAATTTTTTTCAAGGTAATTTTATTTTTAAAGATAGGTAATTGCGTTTCGAAGTTTAACGTAAGTAAAAGACGGCCCTTTATAATAAAGTGGTTGGAAGACCTTTAAGTGAATCGAGCGGGAAAAGATTAAATCGCTTATTTCATAAGAGAACCCTTCCGCAGAGTGGAGATCGATGTTATTAATGTCGTTTCTTTCTTTTTATGGGACTCAACTCAGCTAAAGTAGTTCAGAGTGTCAGAGATTCTCGGGAGTGTTAAAATTCATTAAACATCGGTAAGTTCAGAGGAAGATATGGTTCTTTCAAATTGATTTATTAGGCCTTGAGAAAAAGTGAAAGCCGTAGATGCGAAAAAAATATGAATAGTAGATAAAATATAGAACCTATGCATGTACTAAAAAGATATGAAGTCAGAAAACTTTCAAGTATTATCTCTCCAAAGTCTTGCATATTTTTTTAAATATTGATAATGCAGACCTCACAGACCGGCCACTATATCCCCACTATAGCCACTATCCCTAGCGTACTGGAAATCCTTGAAAACCTGGAAAAGTCCTTAAATTTTGCTCATGGTCCTGGAATTTTTATTCCCTTAAAGAAAAAATAGGTTTGACTGAGGTATCCCATAATATTTGTACAGTTATGGTTTGCAATTAGTATCGGTTCAAAGATTTGAATTTTTTTTTTGGAATTCACCCTGAATTCTATTAAATTCTTTGGAATTCTCTTGAATTTTTTGTCTTTACTTGAATTCTTCTAAATTCACTCAATTCTATTTCATTCAATGGATTTTTTTTTGAATTTTTCCAAATATTGAATTGATCACAAATTCTTTTAGCCTCACCTTGAATTCTTAGGCATTTCATCGAATTATTTTGAAATCCCTTGAATTTTTCCAAGCTCATTTCAAATTTACTGAATTCAATAAAGTTATGTCATATTTTTAAATTGTTTTCACTTCATTTGAATTTTTATTAAATTGATCGAATTCTTCTCGTTTACCTTAAATTCCTCTAAATTCATTCCAAGTTTACGGAAATCAATGGAAGTTTTTTATTATAAAAATGTTTCCAATTCATTTGAATTCTTTTGAATTTAACTGAAATTGTTTTGAAGTCCTTTGAATTTATCCAAAATTTGTGACCCTTTGAGTGCGAACAGAGTGGCCGCTGGACCAGGAAACCGGGTAATGACCGAGAAATTTTTCAAAACCGGGAGAAACCTGGAAATGACAGTGATTTTATTTTTTTACGAGGAATTTTACAAAGTTTAAAAAAAACTGTCCAAGTTCGATTTCAACAGTTTTTTAAATAATTAGTTGAATTGTTATCATTTTCAATTATATAATTCAGCTTACAATGCATAATTAAAAAACTTTTACTTTAACATTTATCCATTTTAGATTTTTATTTTTAAGCGTACAATTTTAATTTTAAGAATTTGAGATGTAGTCTTGAAGACTTAAACAATTAAAACTTGAAAGCCTTTGGAATTGAAAATTTTTGATAGAAAACATTTTTATTTGATAAAATGTAAATATAAATAAATTCAATATTTTTAAAATTGAATGGTACTTCAAGTATTAAAAAGCGAAGAATAATTGTTTTGACAAGACAATTCTAAATCCGTTAAAAATTTAAGAATTTTCCGATATAACTGTTAAAAATTAAACTGTTTCAATTCTAAAGCCGTAGTCGTTAAAAAATGTAAACCTCCTATTGCAGCTTTATGAACTATTTTAAATTTAAAAATAACTTTATAATAATAGATTCATAATTAAAGGCTTTGATTAAATTTGAAATATTCTTTCAGTCTAAAGTATTCCATTTTTAACTCATTCAATTAAACAAATTTTATTTAAGAAAAAGTATAATTATTTAATATTTAGCATTATTTGACTGAGTAATTTCCAAACAAATATTCAAAAGTAAACCATTTGAAACTGAATTGTTTAAAATAGAAGGCCTTGAATTGTTAAAATTTCAGAGCTTTTGAACTTCGAACGTTACAATTTAAATTGTTCTGTTTAAAAAATGTGTAATTTGTTAGTAAAATTGTTGAGTATTTATGTATAAATATGAATTGAACACTCATTGCCAGTAAAAAAAATTAAATTAATTTTAAGAGATATTTAGAAGTTTTGAAAAGATTAAATACTTTAAAACTTTAAATGATTTCAAATAATTTAAAACAAAGTGTCTACCGACAAGAATTGTGAAAGGCTTCGTAAGTGTACAAACATTTTCTTAAGATTCCTAGGAAAATTGAAAATGATTTTTTATTTTGAAAAATCATTTCAAGAGAATATTTAAGGAGATTTAAAAAAATGTCCAAAATCGTCAAAAATGAATCTGGAAGATTGTAAGGAATTTTTTTTGCAGGATTTTCTAAAAATTTTAGGAGAAATTCGAATCATCTTGTAAGATATTTAGAAATTCTGAAAAAAACTCAAAAATAATTTAAAATTTGAAAAAATTTAAAAGAACATGTAGATTTTTTAAGGTTTTGAAATAAAATTTTAAAGTTTTTTAAGGATTTTTAAATTATGTAAACTGAAAATAATTCAACTTTTAATTGAAGAAGTGTTCAGTTTAAAAAAATGATAATCGTTTAATTTTCAATGTTTATGACTTAAAATTGCTTACAATAATTTAATTTTGACAATTTTATAATTGATTGATTGATTGATTATTCAATTTAGAGAATTGAACATGATAACGTGGATTTCCACTTTTGGAACTGAATCTGAATCTTTGAGCTCTACAATTTATAAAAGTCAATCATTCTAAATTTTTCAGTTTAACTGCATTTAATTTAAAATTGTCCATTTGAAAAGTGTCAGTACTTTTCCTTTTTACTCGTGTACATTATTGAGTATTTGAATACAAAAATTTTGAATCAGAAATCTTTTAAAACTCAATATTAGAAGTTTAAAATTCAAGACTTCCACTTTGAGTGTTTTAATTTGCAGTTCACTCTTTTTGAGTTCAAATGGAAAAATATTCAGCTTTAGAGTTCGAATTTTTTAATTTCATTGACCTGGAAAAATGTCTGCGAACCGGGGAAAAACCGGGAATTTTTTTCTTCGATTAAAACGGCCACCCTGGAAAAAATACTATGAGCGCGATAAAAACGACCCTTTTGTCCCTATATTTGATCTCATAGGAACTCTAAGGCCTGATAATGTAAACCTTAAACATTTCAACCTCTTACCATTTTTTTTCTGAACTCTAAAAAATTCTCGAGAGAAATTTTGGCCTGGAATTTTTTGAAAACGAGATGATGCATATTGTAGAAGGGAAGCTAACTTTGAAAATATGCGATGCGGGTTATCGGTCTATAATTCGGGAGTGGCCCGCATCTCATAAAACTGTCATTAATGTTCTGTTTAGATAAGCACTTAGAATAATATGGCTGGATGTGGTCAGATCGATTTATTTCGTACTCGGTCTGACGATAACGCAGAATAATTTCGCGCCATTAACTTCGTCGCCGCCACGTTCTTATGCGTCACTGTTCACTATTTTTGAGAAAGAGTTAATCGACTCAGTCACTCCGGCTCCTAGAAAAAAATCGATAAGTTTTTCGCAAAAAATTGCGGTCTAAAAATGGATTTTATTTCTGGAAGCAATGTTTATTGAATCAATTGACTTTGCTGTATCCCTCGAAATCCTGTTTTTTTCTTTGTTGTCGAGAAAAATTACTTTTGGTAACTATCATTTTTTGTTTAGAAAAAGACACTTTTTTAAAGGAAAAAGTCACTTTATTCACTTTAATCCGTCTCATTTTAGAGTTTTTTCTAAAAAAAATTGATTAATCTTGTATGAAATCAACAGTAACCTATGGTATGAAAATGCTATTCAGTCTCAGACTTGACATTATTTCCCTCTATTCCCTTTTTTTTAAAAGATTTCCTCTTTTCTCCCCTATTTTCAAGTAATTTCCCCTTTTTCTTCGTTTTTTTTCTTAAATTCGAAATGAATTAAGAGAACCCAATGTGAAATTCCAACTATTTTTGTTTGAAAGTTAATTCTCTTTAGTTGAAAAGTCTACTATTATATTTTTGGTTCAGAATTCATCCTTTTTGGGTAAAAATTAAATTATTTTATTGAAAATTCAACTATTTTGTTGAAAATTCATATTTTCTGGTCGAACATCAAACTGTTTTGATGAACATTTGTCTTTTTATATAGAAAGTTAATCTTTTTTGGTAGAAAAGTTATCTTTCTCTGTTGAAAATTAACTTCTTTGATGAAAACTCTACTTTCATCTGAAAAATTCGCCTTTTTGTGTTGAAAATTCACCTGCTTGGTTGGAACAAACAAGTGTTTTTGGTTTTAGTTTCATCTTTTTTGTTTCAAATTTCGACCATTTGATTGAAAAATTAAATCTTTGGTTGAAAATTGATCATTTTTAGTTGAGAATTCTACTCTTTGATTGAAAATTCGTCTTTAGGTCCCAGTAAGAAAATTCAACTATTTTTGTTTAAAAGTTAATTTTCTTTTGTTGAAAGGTCCACTATTATATTTTTGGTTCAGAATTCATCCTTTTTGGGTACAAATTAAATTATTTTTTTGAAAATTCAACTATCTTGTTGAAAATTTATATTTTTTGGTCGAAAATCATACTGTTTTGATAAACATTTGTCTTTTTAAATAGATAATTAATCTTTTTTGGTAGAAAAGTCATCTTTCTCTGTTGAAAATTAACTTCTTTGATGAAAATTCTACTTTCATCTGAAAAATTCGCCTTTTTGGGTTGAAAATTCACCTGCTTGGTTGAAAAAAACAAGTGTTTTTGGTTTCAGTTTAATCTTTTTTGTTTCAAATTTCGACCATTTGATTGAAAATTTAACCATTTGGTTAAAAATTGATAATTTTTGGTTAAAAATTCACCTTTTTTGTAGAAACCGCATCTTTCTTGTTTAAAGATGAACGTTTTTGTTGAAAATTCTTCTTTCGAAGGCAATGAGAAAATCCAACTATTTTGGTTAGAAAACTAATTTTCTTTGGTTGAAAATTAATTTTTTAAACTAAGAAATCAACATTTTCCCGTTAAAAATTCATCATTTCATTTGAAAATTCACCTCTTTGGTTGAAAGTTTAACTATTTTTGTTTGTAAGATAATTCTTTTTGGTTGAAAAGTCTAATATTATATTTTGGTTAAGAATGTATCTTTTTTTGTGAAAATGGTAGTATTTGGTTTAAAATTTAATTATTTTTTTAAAAAGTCATTTTTTTGATTGAAAATACGTCTCTTTTAGTAGAAAATTCATCTCTTTTGGTTAAAAATTTAGTTGTCTTTGTTGAAAATGACCTTTTTTGTTGAAAATTGATCTTTTCGGGATTAAAAGTCAAAGGTTTTTGAGAACATTCGAATGTTTAGATTAAAAACTCAACTCTTTTGATGAAATTGATTTCTTTCATTGGAAAATTAATATTTTTCATTGAAAATTAAACTCTTTAGTTGAAAATTAACTTCATTGTGGAAAATTCCTCTCTGTTCTGGTAAAAATGTCATCTTTTAGGGTGAAAATGCAACTGTTTTGTTGATAATTAATAATCTGTTTTGTGTGAGAATTAAACTATTTTTTAAAAATTAATTTTGTTGTTGTTGAAGATTCATTATTTTAAATAAAAATTCATTTCCGTTGTTGAAAGTTGAACACATTTGATAAAAATTCTTTCTTTTTTCGTGGAAAATTAATTTTTTTAGCCATTTTTATTTGAATATTTATATATTTTTTGTTTAGTAGAAACTACAACTATTTAGTTGAAAATTCATGTATTTTGTTGAAAGTTCTTTTTTTTCAGTTGAACATTAATTTTCTTTTTTAAAAATTGAACTTTTTGGTGAAAAATGCATCTCTTTGGTTCGACATTTAATCTTTTTGGTTCAAAATGCAACTATTTGGTTAGAAATTGATAATCTGTTACGGCTTAGGATTTAACTATTTTGTTGAATATTATTTCTTTTTGGTTGAAATAATAACTATTCCATTTTTTGTTGAAAATTTAGCTTTGTTAGCATTAAATAAATATATTTTGTTGTAAATTTGTGTAATCACTTTTAGACACTTTTATAGTTTAAATTTAACACTTTTCTCTGTTTTTAAGTGCAATAGTCCGTGGCAGCCCTGAAAATAGGACGGGAAAGTGAATAAAAAAGCCTTTCCAACAAAGTATTAAATTATTTTTGAAGTTAATTTTAAACGAAAACAATCATAAAGCTGAAAGCGAGAACTGTTTACAATTTATCGTCTTTCATATTTCAGCATTATCGATTTGCGAGGCTTCCGAAAATGAGGAATTCTCGAGATTCTGGCAAACAGTCTCAGCCTCTTCCGGGTTTATAAATGTACGAAATCGGCGTCAGCATGTTCAATATTCGCACAAATTCTTAACCGAACGGATCAACTAGAGAGCATTACGTTCAGTCTAGTGTGAAATTAAAATTGCATTCCATGATTACGATAAAGTACTACCTGTCGCCTGCAATAAATTATTAACAATGCTAAGCGAGTTTAATATCTTAATCGAGTTAATAACCAATCTAGGCTTTTTATCGGCTATTATTAGCCTAGAGTATTTTAAAAGGAACTAGAACATTGTGCGTGCTATGCGCGCACTAATTACCCTTTTTTTAGAAAAAACTTGCTTTATTTTCCAACATATTGTTTACAGAAGTTTCCTTATTAAAGCGAGAAGATTCCAGTAAATTCAATATGAATGACACAATTTTTTCCATTTACAGTAAACTCTTGCTTATTCCAAGGGCCGAGAAATGTAAACATTGGGATATTTCAAGGCTGGAGGGGCCGCCACCTCTACCGCGATTCGTGGGGTGATTTTGTCTAGCGTCGTTCATTGTCTGCCCTGGCCTTGTTTCGATGCGCGTGCTGTAAGCATACATCCCTGCATTTGCGCATCATGCATGTCAGTGTTTTTTTCAAGTGTTTTTGTTCACTTACGAACCGGTAAAAAACATGGAAAACGATTGAAAAAGTAATCGAATATTGTGATAAATATAACATTTCCTTGAAATAGTACAATTTGTCAACTTAAAATGAATATAATAGAATAAAAAAACGACTGAAATATTTCCCGGAATATTGAGTATTTTAGCATGATGCCGCGATCATGACAGGATAGGTGGAAATGTTAGGAAAGTTAGCATAGTTGGTACATCTTTACATGGGAATGCATACGACTTTTTGAAAAAATTATTCCAAACGGAAAAGTAAGTTATAAATGTATGAATCGTAATGTTTTTCAAATGTAGAATTCCTTCTTGCAATTATGTTTACTCCTTTAGTTGGTTGACGATCTTTCAGTTTTACGAAATAAAATAAAATATCCAAAATTTGAGGTTAGTGTATCAGATCGATTTTATTTTATTTCGTGAAACTGAAAGATCGCCAATCGATAAAAGAATGGATAATGACTGAGAAAATGCATTCTATATTTAAAAAATATTACTATTCTTACATTTCTGACTTACTTTTACGATTTGAATATTTTCTCCAAAAAGTCGTATGCATTCCCATGTAAAGATGTACGAACTTCGCTAGCCTTCCTGACATACAGTAATATAATAATACATTATAATACAATATAATAACATAACCTTCCTATCCTATCATGTCCATGACGTCATGCTAAAATACTCAATTCAAACCAACGAGGGCTTCCCGCTCTTCGGCCTCTTTTTAATTGGTCAGCCACTGACGCGGGCGAGACCGTACAGGTAAAGTTATGGATGGTGACGAAACTGCGCCACTTGGAATATTTCAGCGTGGGGGAGTTGGAATAAGTAAGCCTTGGAATAAGGAATAAGCAAGAGCTCACTGTACTTGCAATTCTTTAAAATTGGCAGATTATTTTTTTCATTGATAAAATATGACTTTCCATTTACCGCGTTTTCTGGACATATTTGTCACATAAATATATTACATTATTTTGTTTTTATATTGATTCTGTCATATGACTAAAAAAAATTCATCTATTTTGTTAAAATTTTGTCGTTTTTTTTTGGTTGAAAATTCATGTGTTTAATTTAAAAAAAAAAATTTGTAGAGAATATTTTTGTTTGAAATTTCATTTCTTTGGTTGTAAATTTTTTTTTATCTAAAATTAATTTTTTCAAATAAAAATTTAAATATGTGTTTTAATTTTCGTTGATTTTTTGTTATAGATATTTAATCTTTTTGGTTGGAAATTCATCAATTTGGTAGAAAATTTAACTAATTCGTTTTAAATTTATTTTGTTCGGTAAAAAACGTATTTCTCTAACTTAAGATTAAACTATTTTATTTTTTGTTACAAAGTTATCTATTTTAGTTGAAAATTCATCTATTTTGTTGAAAATTGGTCTTTTTTGGTATTAAATTCATCTTCTGGGTTGAAAATTCAATTATTTTGTCAAAAATTAATTTTCTTATTTCAGGGAGCATGATTTTAGTCAAAAGTTCATTTCTTTGGTTAAAAATATATCAAATTTAATTGAAAATTTGTTTTGTTTTGTTAAAAATTAATTTTTTCACTTAAAATACCATTTTTGCTATCAAATTGATCTATTCAGTTGAAAATTTGCTTATTTTGTTGAAAAATCGTCTTTTTTAGTTGAAAGTTCAATTATTGTGGTAGAAAATGCATATTTTTGTGTTGTAAATACAACTTTTTCATAAATTCGTCTTCATGACTTGAAAACTGAACATTTTCGATGAACTTTTTTTCCTCATTGATTGGAAAATCTTTCTAGGTTGAAAATTGAACTCTTGTTGAAAGTTCATATGTTTTTATTTAATTTAACAGTTTTATTTATTGAAAATTAAAATATTTTGTGCTAGAAATATCAACTATTACACTTTTTGTTAAGAATTCAGTTTTTTATCAAAGATTTATCAGTTTGGTTGAAAATTTAACTATTTTGTTGCTGATATGGCGAATTTGAAGTCGCGGCTATCAAGAAGCCAGATTTTATCTGTTCACGATTTTGATACTATGATGCGGAATGAATGATGGATTTTTCTAAGTTTGACTTATACTTTAACGTCTAGCATTTCTGTTTTTTCAAGCCTCGAATTTTTTATCTATTTCTCTAAGGCCTTTTAATTGTATGTTTAAATTTTCATTGCAGGACCTGCAGCAGCCGAGATCGCAATCAGAACGACAGTTATCAGGTAAGTCAGCTTTATATTTAAAAAAAAATTAATTTCTTTTTCCTGAAATGTTATATTATTAATTCCTATATTTTGCTCGATTAACCACCGAGAATCGAGAAATGAAGGAGAGACAACTCGGTGAGACATTGGACGTGTCCCACGTGTGTTGTTTGCGATTATGAGTAGGCGGTGGTTGTCAGTAGGATTTCGTAATTTTTCCAGCAACAAGTTCTTGCCTTTTTGAGCATTCCTTCCGCAATAAAATACAATCACACCTGCATTCCGTAATTAATGAGAAACTTTTCAAAACATGTCAGTGAAGGTTAGGGAAAAGTCATGAATTTCGAAAAAGAATCTTGCAAAAGTCAGGGAATTTCTATAACAGGTACTTTAAATAGCTGGCAAGGATAATAAATTTGAATTTTTTAAATTTGAATTTGAAATTGTTTTATTCAGTTTATAAAAGATTCTATATGTTAAAAATGTTGAAAGATTAATATTCTGGTCTTTGAAAATTAATGGCCAGTGAAATTGAGAAATTGTACAGGAAAAAGTTAGAGAGTTTTGAAAATAAAGTTTTTCGGCCACCCTGATATAATATTCTTGCCAGTAATTTATTTGCCTTGTATTTCTATTTTTTTCTTTTGCAGTTTCTTCCTCCTGACGATTAAATTTTTAGTTAAAAATTGTATTATTTGGTTGTAAATTCAAAAATATTGTATTAAAAATGTATCCTTTTTTAGAAAAATCAAGTGTTTTTTTGACACTTTGTCTTTTTGGTTTCAAAATTCATGTGTTTTAGTAGAAATTTCTTCTTTTTTGGATAAAAGTGCCATTGTTTGGTTTAAAAATAATTTTCTTTAGTTGAGAATTCAATTATTTTTTGAAAATTCGTATTTTGGTTGGATGTAACTATTCTTTATTTAAAAATGATCTTTTTTGGTTCAAATTATTATTATATTATATTATAAATAATTTTTTTCAAGATTCATAATTTTAGTTAAAAATTCATGCCTTTGGTTAAAAAATCGTTTCATTTGGGTTGAATATTAATTTTTTTAACTTAAAATTTAACTATTCCAGTTGGAGTTTCATAATTTTAATTGAAAAATCACCTTTTTGGCTGAAAGTTTAACTATGTTGTTAAAAACTTATCTTTTTTAATAGAAAAGTCAACTGCGGGGGCAAAAGTTGATCTGCGTTGTGAAAAATTGATTTATCTGGTTAAAGTTTCATCTCGTTGGTTCAAATATCAACAATTTAGGCGAAATTTATTTTCTTTGTTGGCTAAAAAATCATTACTGGATGAAAACTGAAATTTTTGATCGGAAAATTCATAATTTTTGTTGACAATTTAGTCATCTTTTTTGGTTGAAATAAATATATTTGAAATTGTTAATTTTTAATCTCAAATTGCTTTATTCCATTTAGAAAAGATTCTGTTTTAAACATTTTACGTGATTAACGTTCTAGAGTTTGAATATTAGTGATCAATGAAAATAAAAAATTGGTGAGGGAAAAGTCAGGAAATTTTGAAAATGAAGTTTTTAGGCCACCCTAGCTATTTCTTTTTTTTTTACAAAATATGTATATCAGACATTTTATTAATTAAGAGAGGGTCTTATGGCGAATATTAATCATAAAATGAAACAAAATCGTGAATTTGATATTTTCCGGAAAATTTAACGATAATAATCTTAGAGATTCCATTCGGACTTTCCAAAATTCTGACATAAGCCTTCAATAGCATCGGTCCTACCCTTCTAAGTTATATAACTGACACTTGCTGCTTCTTGCATTGTTATGGGAATGTCAAACTCACAGAATCGAAAAATTGAAGCCAAAGTAATTAACGCTTGTTATAACGCTTTATAACGAGGAACATGGCGAACAGCAATTAAATTGGTTGAAAGTCTACTGTTGATGAATATACGCAGAACCCATGTCGATTACTGTGTTGAAACAGGTGACGAAAATTAGTTTTGACCTTCCAAGCAACCAAATCGATTAAAATTTTACTGTAAAATTCCCATTTCTAGTTGTAATCAAAACTTGATCGGAAAATTCGTTTTCATTGTGATATTTTCTCTCTGGAAAATCTGTCCTTTTTTCTGTTGTAATATATAAGTCACACGCAGAAAAAATTCTGCTACAATCACAGGTAGAGTTTACAGAATTTTCAGTAAATTATAAATTTACGGATAGTTTCTGTAAACTCTGATAAAAAAGTTTGTGAATTTTACAGAAAGTATTCGTAAGTTTGTAAAATTACCGAAAATTCTGTAAACTCTGCAGAAAATTCTACAAGCTTTACAAAAAAGCTATGCTATCCCTATTTTAACTGAAAATCCTGTAACTTTAGCAGACTCTTTTTTCTCCGTGGCAGAAATTTGAAAAAGAACCTAAATTCGTTTTATTTAAACTATTTTTTCAGGCTAACCGGGAATTTTGTTTATTTTTTAATAAGAACGCTTTATGTTGATCAAATAATGGTTAGTTTTAATTTCAACAGCAGAACATAATAAAACAATCTTAATGATAAAAAATATCTGTACAAATATTTATTGAGTAAGAAAAGCCAATATATTACATTTTAGTTACAGATTGCATTACTTTTTCCCCTATTTTGAAATGCGAACTGACCTATGAGTAAAATACAACTATTTTTGTTGAAAGTTAATTCTTTTTTGTTAAAAATTCAACTATTTCGTTGAAAATTTAATTATTTTGTTAAATTTCAACTATTTTGTTAAAAAGTCATCCTTTTTTTACTGAAACTTAAACTATTTTGGTAGAAAACTAATTTTTTATGGTAGAAAATTAATTTTTTTGTGGTTGAAAAGTAATGTTTTGTGGTAGAAAAGTCATTTTTCTTTCTTGGAAATTAAACTGTTTGGTTAAAAATTTAACTGTTTTGTTGAAAATTCGTCTCTTTTGATTGAAAGTTTAACTAATTGGTTGCTAATGCAACTTTGTTTGAAAATGATCTTTTTTGTTAAAAATTCACCATTTCAGGTTGATAATTGAACAGCTTTCTGAAAAATTCGTCTTTTTGGATTGAAAATTCATTCTTTATATTAGAAAAGTACATTTTTTTGTTGAAATTCATCTTTC
Source organism: Andricus grossulariae (assembly GCA_011634705.1). Taxonomy (NCBI): domain Eukaryota; kingdom Metazoa; phylum Arthropoda; class Insecta; order Hymenoptera; family Cynipidae; genus Andricus; species Andricus grossulariae. The sequence goes on from JAABKJ010000228.1 coordinate 17,816, forward strand.
TTGGTTAAAAATTAACTTTCTTTTGTCGTAATTTCAACTGTATTTTGAAAAATTTGTCTTGTTAGCATAAAAGTTCGTTTTTTTTTTTGGTGGAAAGTTGAACTATTTTGTTTTTAAATGCAGCCGTTTAGTTGACAACTTTTTTCGGACGATAAAAGTGGGGAATATTTAGTTTGTATAATTAAAGTTTGTGAAATTGATACTTTATCATTTTGGGTGCTTCATTGTGAGATAATTTTTGTCAAGCCCTTAAAACTAAACTTATTGAGATTAGAAGCTTTCCATTATATAACTTGCTCACTACTAAACGGTTGATTAAAAGATTTCTGAATGAAACTTTTGTTGAGCTTTACTTTGAAAAACTAAAAATTCAGAAGAATTCAATGTTGGCAGCTTTAACTTGGAGTTTAGTATTCATTACTTCAAATGAAAAAATCTTCAGCGTTAACAGCTTAAACTTTTGAATTTCAATGACCCGTAAAATTTTTTGTGAACCGGAAAAAAACGGTAAATGACTGAGAATTTTTTCCTTGCAATTCAGAAAACTGATTGCGTTTCAAACAATTTAGGAAACCGTTGCATGCCTGAAGACTTTGAATATGAACAATTGGACAGGAGTGAAAATTAGAATAAATTTTAGTAAAGTACTTTAAGGCCTAGATTCTAGGTTTGGATCGTGACTAGTGTTTAATGTTCGGAACATAAGCAGAAGCCTCTTTGTTTCGTAGGTAGCGTGCGAACTTTCGAAAACAGTGTACCTTGTACGGGGTTCTATACGTCGAAATAGCGGCTGGGATGAAAACGCTTCGAGCTCGAATGGCTTTGATCGCGATTCGAGAATGCAATTACTCTGGATCACCGTAACGAGAACTATTACGAGAACTTGATAATTAACCAGAAGCACGATAGACAAGACGTGTTCACTTTAGGTTATACGAACCAACTTGATTAATCGGTTAAACTCGATTCATTGATTGTTTTCCATAATAGTTTCTGTCTTCCCTCACAAAATCACATAAAACGAGTCTTTTATTATTCTGAGCGAACGGGAAAACTATTGTAGAGTCCCAATTGCTGAAGAATAATTTTTTCAATTTAGATGAGAGGCCATGCATAAATTACGTTGATTCGCAATCATCATTTTATGAGCCCGTAACGCCCCCTGAAGAAGTGAGCGTTACAAAGCCTGTTGAAATATTATTAGTTCCAAACGCCGCCACACTAAAATATTAAGAGTAATCTAAATTTTCTGTAGACACACACACACAATACTCTAGCTCGGACCGAACTATTTTTAAATTTCGCGCCATGCGAGATAACCAATCACAGCCAAGCAAATGATTGCCGTGTCAGTCATATGTTTTCACGGCCAAAAATATTTTAAGCATCACAACTCAAGTTTCAGATGGCCCTACAGTCTCATAAAACACTGATTTTGATTTGATTTTGATTTTTAAATGTCGTATATCACTCGGAGGGTTAGACAGGTCCCCTCACTATACATTTTTTTTCTGAAATTGTGAACCACGTACCCCCCTTTTTTTAGTATTCGTAAGTTTTAACTCCCCCCCACCCCCTCCCAAAAAACGTAAGACGATTTTTTGGGAGGGGTTTTCGATCAAATCTTACTGTTTGTTATTATTGAACAAAGTAGTCGAATTTTTAACCCAGAAAGATGTTTAAGTTAATAAAGAACAAAAAATTTTCATCCAAAATGTTGAATTTTCGGGACAAAAGCCGAGCTTTCTAGTACAAAATACTTCTAATTCAAAATAAATAGAATGTTAGCAAATAGTCGAATTCTCTAACAAACAAGACAAATTTTCTACAAAGTACGTAAATTTCTAACCAAATGGTTGAATTTTTAAACTAAAAAATATTAATTTTTAGCCAAAAATGGAATGAATTTTCAAACAAATAGTTACATATTCAGTTAACAAATTAATGTTGAACCAGAAGACTAATTTTAAACAAAGTTGTTCAATTTTCAACCAAAGAAGTGTATTTTCAACTAAAAGTATGAATCTTCAACCAAAACAGAAAATTACTTTTTAAGAAAGTAATTCAACTTTCAACTAAGGAGTCGAATTTTCAACCTAAAAATATCAATTTTAACAAACAATGTAATAGTTGATATTTCAACCAAAAATTATTTTTATTTCAAATCAAAATAAGTTTAGTTGAACTAAAAAGATGAATTTTGAACAAAATACTTATATCATTAACTAAAAAAAAAAAAATAATTTTCAACGAAACAGTTTCATTTTTTACTAAAAAATTCTTTTTATACAAAAAACGGCTAACTTTCTACAAAATATGTAAATTTTCAGCCTAATAGTTAAATTTTCTCCCAAACAGACGAATTTTTAACCCAATAGTTTTATTTTTAACTAAAAAAGGTTTTTCAAAAAAGTAAATGAATTTTCAACAAAATAGTTACATTTTTAATCAGAAAACTGAATTTGTAACAAAATAGTTCAACTTTCGACCAAATCGATGAATATTCTACCGTAACAGAATAATTTTGAACGAGACAGTTGCATTTTTGACGTAAAAGTTAAATTTTCAAGCTAAAAACCTTCATTTTTAACCAAAACAAACTTTGTAGTCAAGAAAGAAACAAAATTGTATTAAATTGTTGAATTTTCAAACCGAAAAGACCAAAAAGGTTGACGCAAAGAAACGGTTTTTATAAAACATCAATTTCGCAAATCATCAGGATGTCAATTTTCTTCTTTGGTTTTAAAAGAAATTCGTTTGGTTTCATAATGCCTTCAGATCAAATTGGTTTTCATAATGTTTTCTGTGTATACTTTTGAATGTTTTGAACTCTCTCAAAATCCTTTAAAATTCCGTGAAATCATAGAAACATTTTTAAATCCGTTAAGATCTCCTAAAATCCTTCGAAATCCAATTAAAATCCCCTGACAATCTTCAAAATTGATGTAAATACTTCGGTATCTATTGAAATCCTTCAAAATCCTTTAAGATCCTTTGACTTCTTTTGAAATATTTCAAAATCTCTTAAAATCCCTTGAAATTCCTTAAAATAATTTTTAATCCTCCTAAAACTCCTTGAAGTCCTTAAATCTGTGAAATCCATTGAAATGTTTTGAAATCCCTCTAACTGTCATAAATCCTTAAAATTTTTGGAAATCTCGTTCAACTCCTTAAAAAAAATTTGATTCGTTACTTTCGGTGGGGGGGGGCATGTTTGGCAACAAGCGGGTGGGGAAGGGGGTGTCAAAAATGTCCCAAAATTGATAACGTAGTTTGTGGATGACCTCTAAGGTATATCAGAGTTCTCTGATTAATACACTGCTGTTGCTTATTTTGATATAGACATTTTTTTGTAAATTTAGATTCCATTTTATACGAAAGAGTAAAGAGTTTTTTAATCTCTCTCTTAATCTGAAGCACGCCCCTTATCCTTCTTCGATGAAAGCTGGGCGCTCAATAAAAAATCCTAAGACGTGAGAGCGCATATGAACGATTCGCCCACATTATTAAAAGCAGCGCTCTAACTACGCGGGTGCAGTTTGCAGCAAAACGTACTTCGTTAAAGGTCTTCCACTTCACGAGAAATTAATTATACAGGGACGTGATAATCGAGAAAAGGGATCATATCTCAGGTCGAGATAGAATAAGCCTTTGGCCAAATAAAAAATTAATTAAGGTTGGTTCAGTATGGAAATTTTAAATGCTAAATAATTTTATTAAAATCGAGGTTTTCATAATTGACATGTTACACTCAACTCCTGATATAAGGACATCTGGTTTACGATATTCGTAGGACTGATGATCTCCGTGCTATCGTGATGAGAGAAGCCGCGGAGCCGAAAGGGAGGCTGTGCTCAGTCAAGCGTGACAAACAGACTGAGAGCCATACACTCAGCGCGTTAAATGCATCAGGTTGCGTCATGCATCCAAATCCAATAGAAATGATTCATGCGACTCTGCCTGTTTACGTTTCGATTCGCCCGATTCAGGATCAAGGCCACTGCAAGCCATGCCCGAAACCGGTCTTATATCGGAAGTTGAGTGTACTTAATGCAAGTGGATAGTTGAATCTCATTTATTCACTACCATTTACTCATTTGAGTACATTTAAACTCGGTACTAAGAATCTAAGCTTTAATATTAGTACTAAAATCAAGGATGAATATATATTTTGTATTCACAATTATTTATACAATTATTATTTCACATATAATTTACAATCACTTGCAATCAGAAAATTTTAAATCATTATTTGAAATACTTACATATGTTCTGTTATACTTGGATGGAGGTCACTGTGGTAAAATGTTGTTTCTTTAATTTCGGATGCTTTTAAGGAGATTTGTTAAAAATGTTGATCATTATAATTTAAAAAATTCGTTCATTTTTAATTTTTGAAAATATTTAGCTTAGTGGTTATAATTCGTATTTCGAATCGGTCAGAAATTAACTGGCAATCGTTTGTAATCACGTGATCAAAGCAATGATATTTCACAGGGATCAGAATCCTTCCCCTTTTTTTTTATCTAAACCCCTTTTTCCACATTAAATAAAAAAATCCGCTAAAACATTTAATTTAACCCGATTTTCACTCTTTTTTTAAAAGGCCAGCAAACAATTTTTTTCAAATGTATCGATAAGAGGCTAAAATTCTAAAAAAAAAGAGAAATAAGGATCTTTTCACGAAAATGGGTGAATAAATTCTTGAAATTAAATTAATGTAGGTGCTAATATTAAATTTAATTCGAAATGCTTCAATTTCCTAATATTTCAATGATAATATTTTAAATAGTTGAATTTATAAACCAAGAAGATTGTTTTGATATAAAAAAGACGAGTTTTCTACCAGAGAGATAAATTTTCAAACTAAAATGATGAATCTTTAACCAAGAAATGAATTTTTAAGGAAGTAGTTCAAAATCTAACCAAGTAGGTTAAATTTCATAGAAAAAAAAACAAGATGAATTCTGAAGGAAAAATCTAAGTTGATGTTTCCGCCAAGAAAAAATTTTACCTTTAATTCAAAAACTGTTGAATTTGTCCGAAAAGACGAATTGTCAACAAAATAGTTCATTTTCCACCAAAGACTTGAAGTTTCAAATAAAAAATATAAATTTTCAACTAAAAAAATTCATTTTATACCAAAAAATAGAATAGCTAAATTTTCAGTTTAAAATTTTTTAATATTTCTCAAATGGTAGGATTTTCTACCAAAATATTTGAATTTTCAACCAAACAAGACTAATTTTCAACAAAGTAATTACATTTTCAGTTTAAAAAAAAATTAATGTTAAATTAACACAAGTTAAGTTCATCCAACAAATACGAATTTACAATCAAAGATTTTAATTCTGACCCAAAACAGATTCATTTTCTACCAAGTAGTTGCATTTTTAACCAAAAAATATCAAATTTCTACTAAAAAAAGATGAATGTTCCAATCCAAAAGGCAAATGTTCAAAAACTAGTTAAATTTTCCACAAAAAATTTTTTATCATTCAAGAAAAAAAATTGTAACCAAATTGTTGAACTTTTAAGCAAAAAGGCGAATTGTCTACAAAACTGTTGAATCTTCCACTCGAAATTATGAATTTTCAATAAAAGAAAAAGAGGCGAATATGGGCAGTGCTGTGAAGCCTAAGATTAATAAATAGGCATTTTGATTCATTTTTAATAACATTAAAATATTAGGTTAGGAAACTGGAAACTTTTCTCAGAAAATAAATTTTTTTTTCACTGCATACTTTTTGATTTCGGACTATACACTTTTAAATCTGGATTACGCAAAATTTTGGGCCCTAAATGTCTCGATTTAAAAATTAAAAAAAAAAGATTTTAAGAAATAATTTCTATCGAAAGTATCTTAATATGGAATGAAATACTTAAAACGGCGTACCACGGAAAAGTCTTTTAGTTTGGTTGCATAAAACAAAATTTTGGAAATCGAAAATATCATGCAAAAAAGTAGCGTATTTTAGGACCCTCTAATAAATTATATTTAATTTGGAGTTGATTCCTGTATGGCTTGATTTTAAATGGCGGAAAACTGCATATTTGAAAAAATTGTTATTTTTATAGTTATTTTTATTTTCGCTAATTAAAATTTTTTTAAATTTCTGTTTTCTTGCACTATAATTTTTTTCATCTCACATTAAAAAATGTGATGAACGTCTGACAGCTTTCAACAGATAACATTTCATTAAAAACAAACTTAAAAGTCTAAAGAAATAAAAACAGACAAAGTAGGTTTAGCAAATAATCATTTTTGGGTTTCAAAATTATTTATTTTTAGCTTACTTACAAAAATATAAAAAATACATCTACAGAGTTTTCAAAGGTAGCTTAAAAAAAATGTTTAACACAAAAATTCCTAGAAAACTTGCTGAAGTGGCGATACTTTTAGGAGGGATTTATCACAAATCTCGAGATACCCATATGATATAAAAAGTTTTTAAAAATAAGTTAAATCCCCTTTTCTCAAAAAAATTCACTTTGTATCTAAAATTGAACCCCTCCATCGAAAATGTGAGGTTGTTTTTATATTATCTTTTCTATCAGACAATAAAGGTACACTGGAACCTGGATTTGTGCACGGTTTCGGGCATGGCCTGCAGTAGCCTTTAACCCCAGTCCAGAGAGCGTTAACAGACAAAGTCGCAGGAATCATTTCTGTTGAATTTAGACGGAACTAGGAACGCACAAATCCAGTTTACGGAAATCCAGGTTACAGTGTGAATTATTTTGAGATAATAATGTCAATGAATATACAGTCTCACTTATTCCAAGGGCCGAGAAACGTAAACATTCATATATTCCAACTCTGCAGGGGCCCCCACCTCCACCGCAAACAAGGGCTTCCTGCTCCTCGGGCCTCTTTTTAATTGGTCAGCCACTGACGCGGGCGAGACCGTACAGGGGCAGTGGTGGGAGGTGAAGGAGCCTCGCAACTTGGAATATCCGAGCTTGAGAGACTTGAAATAAATGAGCCTTGGAATAAGTGAGAGTTCACTGTACTAGCTTTAGGAAGCTCTTCACAGTAGCTTATTCTCATTATGTGGCTTAATCTGAAACGCTCCTTCTATCCAATCGACTCTCGTGAAAGTGAATAGTCTCATTGCTAATTATCTGAATGAATGCATAAAACAGATACTGAATGAAGAAAAGCGGGAGAAACAATAGTGTGAACCGGTTTAACTGTCTAGTGTTGGAAGTTTAATCCATGCGAGACAACTAGGACAGGTTCAGTATAATGAGGATTCTGTGTATTGCTTATCGCAAAGGGTGCAACATTTACTTCATTTATTTATCGTTTTCAACGTCACCATCTGTGCTTTTATATTCGATGACCTGATTCAATTAATAACAAATGTATTTTCCATTCCATGAAGAATTTTCTCAACCTTGTGTAGGGGAAACTATGCTAGAGTAGGTCACCGAAAATGTCTATGTTTTACCCGTAGGGCTGTCACACAGTCACTTAAGTCACTATTTTAGTCACTTTAATCATTTTAATCCATCTCATTTTAGATTTTATCAAAAAAAAAAAAAAAAAAGGAAACTTAATTAATCTATGCATGAAATCTACAGTAATCTATAGTATGAAAATACTATTCAATGACTTGACACTCTTTCCCCTATTTCCCTCTTTTCCCCTGTTTTGAGAATTCCTCTTTTTCTCTATATTTTCATGAAACTTCTCTGAATTTTTATTCTTTTTTGCTTAAATGCCAACTGAATTAATAAAACCCAATAAGAAAATCGAACGATTTTTGGTTGGAAGTTAATTATTTTTGTTTGAAAAGTCTTATTTTATGTTCGAAAATTCAACTGCTTTATTGAACCTTTTTCTTTTTGGATAGAAAATTCATCTCTTTTTGGCAGAAAAGTCACCCTTCGTGGTTGAAAATTAACTTTTTTGTTTAAAGTTCAACTTACTTCTAAAAAATTCCTCTCTTTTGCTTCAAAGTGCAATTCTTCGGTTATGAATTCAACTGTTTGGTAAAAATTCAATTTTCTTGAAAATTTATTCTTTTTTGTATTAAAAAGCACATTTTTTCTAAAGCATTCAAGTTTCGAGCTTGAAAACTCAACTTTTTTGTTCAAAAATCATCTCTTTCGATAGAAGCTTCATTTGTTTTTGTTGAAAATGCAATTGTTTGGTTTAAGCTTGAGCTATCTTGGTTGAAAACTACCTTTTTTATAAAATTTATCTTTTCGCGGCTAAAAGTGAAATATTTTCAAAAACATTTGACTTTGTAGCTTCAAAACTCAACTCTTTGTGGATTAATTTGATCTTTTTTGGTTGAAAATTCTACTCTTCAGTTGCAAATTTAGATTCCTTGATCGGAAACCAACTTTTCTGTTACTCTTTGCTTGTAAAAATTAAATCATTTTTTGGTTAAAAAAATTTGGTTAAAAAATTGACAATTAATAATCTGTGTAGGTTGAAAATTCGACTATTTTGTTAAAAATAAATTTGTTTAGTTGCAGATTCATCAAATTCAACCATTTGGTTCAAAATTGATGTATTTTGTTGAAGATTTGTTTTCTTGGTCGAAAATTAACTGTTTTGTTAAAAATTTATCTCATTTCCGGTAGAAATGTAATCTTTTCTGGTAAAACTTTAATCTATTTTTGTTAAAAATGCAACTGTTTGGTTGAAAATTAATAAACTGTGCTGGTTAAGAATTCAACTATTTTGTAAAAATAAATTTGTTTGGTTAGGGAATCATTTTAGTTGGAAATTCAACTATTTGGTTTAAAATTCATGTATTTTGTGGAAGATTTGTTTTTTGGTAGAAAATATATCTTCTTGGTTGAAAATGTATTTTTTTGGTTAAAAATTCATCTATTTTATTCAAAATTCATCTCTTTTGGAAGGAATTTATTTATTTTTGTTAAAAATGCAACTGTTTGGTTGAATAGTAATAATATATTTTGGTTGCGGATTCAAATATTTTGTTGAATATTTATCTTTTTTGGTTGAACAATTAACTATTACATTTTTCGTCTAGAGTTTATCTTTTTTGTTGAAAATTTTAATACTTTTTTGAAAGTTGAACTACTTTGATGAAAACACATTTTTTTTAAGATTCATCATTTTAGTTGAAAATTCATCTCCTTGTTTTTAAAATTTAACTATTTTGTTGAAAATTCTCTTTTTAATTAATGGTTTAAACGGAAAATTGAACTATTTCATTATTAGGGTAAAATTTATATTTTTTATTAGAAAATTCAACTATTTGGTTGAGAATTCATTTATTTCGTCGAAAATTCGTGCTTTTCAGTAGAAAATAAATCTGCTTGGTTAACAATTCCTTATTTTGGTTAAAAATTCATCTAATTTGTTTAAATTGCAATATTTTTACCTGCCGGGCTAGAAACGTAGAGCGTTTGATATTGAATTTTATATGGTAGCTACATTATTTTTATTTCAAAGAATTTATTCCCCTATTAATAAGTGAATAAATTCTTTTATATTCCACTAGTTTCGTAAAAAATCACCTCAATTAATTGTTTAACTATTTCTGTTCAAAAAGAGTCGATAGAATCTATTATTCAGTTGCTTTTAATGTTTTTAAAAAGCAATTTCGAGGTACATTTCATAACTTCTCTAGATTTCTGAATAGGTCATCGATTCTGGTAGAAAAACTAAATACAAAGGCACACACATTCATGCATAAGTAAAAGAGATCACATATTGAATTCTAAATAAAACCATTTTAACGATTAATAGTAAAGGTAATTGCACCATTATATTTTTTTCTCTGCTCATTTGACTATTATTCTAGACATAGTTTTACGAAATGAAAAATCAATTTATCATCCAAGATGATCATAAAGAATCCTTTCGTTTCTTCCGATCATTAATTTGTGAGGATTGATAACTGTAATTGAAAAGTGCAACCTATTTTCAGTTTAGATTTCGAAATGTAACATTTTTCATCTTGAAACTGAAAGAGATGTTGTTCCTGTGTGGAATTTTATTTTTATCATGGTGTAGATTTTTCAGAAGATGTCGGTCCAAGCTAAGGGCGAACTCGAATAACCTTCTTGTCCCAGTTTCGGACACCTAGTATGCCATCAATCTTCCTTTTCGACTTTATTGCCCTCATCCTTTGCTTGCTTCAATGACTGACAGTACAAATGATATATTTGTAAGAAAAGTCCATAAACTAGACTCAAGAAATCCATATATGGATTTAGATGGTAGATATCTATTCCATGTGCAATATGGAGTTTTGAAAGTGTGGAAGCTCTTCCTTTAGAACCTGTAAAATATATTTCCTTCTAGGGACGTTTTGTCGAAAACTAGTAAGTAGAGGGATGAAAAGAAGGAGATGCTTTTACGCTGATGAAAGTACTTGTGAAATTTGGGTGTCGAATAATCTTTTAAGACCAGTATCAATTTGAAAAAAATTGAATATGATAATATGTAAGCTTTTTCTTTAATAAAAGCACATGTCTATTATCAAAAGGTTCGATTAAATATTTCAAAAATATTTCTTTTCAAGTTTTCTGATCCTTTAGTTTTCATTTAAAATGCATACAATAGAAAAATGTAATGAATACGTAAAAAAATGAAAACCGTACATAAAGTTATTCTGAAAAACACAGGCCTCGGACTCGCGTCACTATTGACACTTTTTTTAACGATGCAACTATTCTGCTAATATTTTGAAATAAAATGACACTAATATTCATTTTTCTCAATTGCAACTACTTATTCACTTCGTCTTTAAACATATTTTCAAAAAACTTTGTTGATTATCTAAAATAACATATCCCCTATCTCAAAATTCGAAATTTTAAAAGGGTTTGAAATTTTTAAAGAAATTCAAAGATTTGTAGGTTTTTTACTAGACCTATTTATGCGATTTTAATCTGCAAAGTCCTTGGAGATTCTCCAAGATCTTTGAAGATTAAAAAAATTTCAAGGAACTTTAGGGAATTTCCACGAATTTCTAGAGAACTTTAGAGATTACATAAAATGGAATTAAATTTCAAGGAACTTCTAGGGATTTATACGAATTTCATAGAATTTCACCTGATTTATGGGATTTTTATAATTTCAAAGGATTTTAGAGAATATAGTGTATTTTAATTGAGTAAATAAAAGGAATAACATTTTAAGGGACTCCTAAGAATTTTATAGGATTTTAAGGGGCCTCACAGGGTTTCAAATATTTAAACATATTTTCAAAGATTTTAATGATTTCAAGATGTTGTACAGGATTTCACAAGATTTAAAGGATTTTAAAAATTTCAGCGGATTTTAAAGAAAATATCCAAGATTTTTAACACTTTTGAAGAAATTTTAAAAGATGTTAAAGAATTCAAGATTTTGTACGGGATTTCACAAAGATTTCTAGGGATTTCACAAGATTTAAGGTATTTGAACAAGTTCAAAGGATTTTAAAGAATAAAGTGTATTTTAAAAAAGTAAATGAAATGAAATTTTAAGGGACCTCTGGAAATTTTAGAGGATTTTATGGGATATTAGGGGACATAAAGGATTTTAACATTTTTAAAGTAATTTTAAAAGATATTAAAGATTGCAAGATGTTGTACAGGATTTCAAAATATTTCTAGGGATTTCACAAGATTGAAGAGATTTTAGCAATTTCAAAGGATTTTAATGAATGTATTACCATCTTTTCAGTTGAAAATCGATCTATATTTGGTTAGAAATTAAACTATTTTGTTGCAAATTAAATTATTTTGTTAAAAGTTCGTCCTTTTGGATTGAAAATTCATCTTCTTTGGTAGAAAGGAAATTGTTTGAAAATCAACTTTTTTGTTGAATATTTATTTTTAATGGTTTAAAAGTCTACAATTATATTTATGGCTACTAATTTTTATTACTTGTTTTGAATATTTAATTATTTTGTTGGAAATGTAACAATTATGGTGGAAAAGCAAGGTATTTGGTTGATAATTAAACTATTTGGTTGAAAATTCGTGTTTTCGGGTTGAAAATGCAATTACTTTGATGAAAATTCATATTTTCAGATTGAAAATTCAATTCTTGTTTGTAGAAAATTCGTTTTTTTTTAATTCATCCCTGTTGGTTGCCGATTCGAATTTTTTGTTGAAAATTCAACTATTTGATTGACAAATAAACTATCTGGTAGAAAATAAACTTTATTATTGAAGTTTCATATTTTTGGTTGAAAATTCAATTGTTTTGTAGAAAATTTGTCTTTTTGGCTTAAAAATTAATCATTTGGTTGAAAATTCATACTGAAAATTCAATTGCTTTGTTGAAAATTCATATTTTCGAATAGAAGGTTCAGTTTCTTGTAAGAAATTCGTTTTTTTTTTTTAAATTAATCTCTTTTAGTTGACGATACAACTATTTTGTTGAAAATTCAACTATATGGTTTAAAATTAACTGTTTTGTAGAAATTTCGTCTTTTTGGCTTGAAATTTCATCCTTTTTTAGTAGAAAAGTTATCTTTTTGGATTCAAAATGAACCTTATTGTTGAAAATTAATATTTTGAGTTGGCAACTAAATTGCTTTGTTTAAAATTCATATTTTCGGATTGAAAATTCAATTTATTGTTTAGAAAATTAGTTCCTTTTTCGTATGAAAATTCATATCATTTGGTTAACGATTAAACTATTTTGTTGAAAATGTATCTGCTTGGTTGAAAATTCAAGTTTCATCTATTTTTTTTTTGTTTCGAAAATGCAGTATATTTCACCTTGAAATTTCAGGAATTTAAAGTGTTTTACATTGAATTCAATATATTACCTAAACAATAATTTTATTTAAAAAAATGTATTCACCTATTATTTCCCTAGTTTCGTGAAAAATCACCCTATATTTTCCCTATTTCGAGAAAATTTTTCCCCCTGAAGTCTGCAATAGCCATGTCGGTATTTCAAATAAAAAATTTAATATATGATTAAACTGAAGTGATTCACGCGAAGAATGTGTGAAAAGCGCGCGAAATAAATATCTATTTTAAATGTGTAGTCTATCTATTATTAGTAAGCAAAATTATATTACGATATATATCACTAAGGAATTCGGTGTCTGATCTTTTATTAATATTATTAACATTCTTAACTAAGTGAAATACTTATTTGAATTTAAATTTTCTGTAATATTTTTACGTACAAAACGTTTATCTTGCAATTAGAGGCGGGACTATTCGTGATAGTAAATACCGGAAGAAAGTAGTGAAGACAAATAATAAATTTACATCTCGTTGAATAAGATATAATGACACCCCCTCGAGGGTCACCTCGTGGTTGATTCAAATCTCCACGATGACAGCACCAGGTGTTTAACGAAAAAAGATCCGGACGCAAGCGCTGCCGTGCGAGTACCACGCTTGGCAGCTCAGCCAATAGGAGTCCAGTCGCCGCTATCACGAGCCAGCAGACCGCAGTTTACAAGCGTCGTCCACGCGACTCGCGACCCAGTCTCGGGCTGTCACACAGCCCGGGCTTTCAAACACCCTTAAATCATCCAAAAACGATCGTATTTTAAAGATCATTCGCTGTCAATCGATGACAGTTCCGGAAAAATTAATCTCATACCCTGACAAATTGTGCTTTCCCGACCAATGTGATATTCAACGTTAAATTACGTGCTTTTCTCTGTTGTGCTTCTCACAATAAGTATGTTTTGTGATAAACATTTGTGATTGTAAACAAACTCATTATTTTCATCTGATTAACTTTATATCAATCATTATCTTCATGCCTCCGTTTGTCGAAATTTGATGTCCTAAATACTAGAAAATTTCAGCGGATGTCTTGTAGATGAAATTATTTCAGAGACTAAGTATTGCACACAAATTTTGCAGGGACCAGTATTTCAGAACATGAAAATATTGTTGATAAAGCTCGTTTCTATAAAAGAACTATAAAAGTTGGTTTTAATCATTTTGCTTTTTCTAATACAACTTTCATTGTCTTTTAACATTATTTTGAATAATAATTGCTATAATAACAATAAAAAATACTGAAAAATCAAATAAAAAACTGAAATGTATTTGAAAAAAGTCATTTTTGTTTTTGAAACAGCCAACCCCATTTATGGATTTTCATATCTTTGAATTAGTTATGTGACTTCGTTTGTTTCGAATGTCTTGCAAAATTTAAACGTCACGTGGAATTTTTCGGTTAGTAAGAAAACCGGAGAAATGATATAAGTTGGTGTGCAAGTTTTGAAAAAGTATAAAAATTTGAAAACCAGTTCTGCTATTATTAGCACTTATTTTAATTTTAATTATGATTTTTTAATCTTTATAATTTTGACGCAAACTGTGAAATAAATTATTAATTTCAAACATCTGTCAACATTATTTTTATATAAATAATGCTATATTCAGACTTCCACGCTGAGGAAAAATTTTATTGAATCAAAAGTACGCACTTTTGAGCTTGTTTGAAAGCAAATCTTATTGACTCAAAAATACTATTGAATTCATAACATCACTGTTGGACCGAAATAAATAATTATTGTTTCATTGTGATATTCCATTGAAAGTGTGTCATTGGTTCGGTTTTCTACTAAAATTTCAAACATAAAATATATCAATACAAATTACTTACACTATACAACTTTATTTTTTACTTTTTTTACACTGCGCGATTATGCTCTTTCGTGTTAACGTCTAACCGAGAGAACCTAACACTTAAAATTTTATAACTTTTCTAAAAACAGACATAAAAAGCATTATACCCTCAAAGTCGAGTACACTTTGAATGAGAAAAATTATCTGCTCTAATATTTACATTCCAGCATAAAAATTTAGCTATTATTATTCAATAATTGATTGTAATTCGTGTCTTTAATTCTTGAATATATTTAAAGACTGTTTTCTACACTAAACAAGTTTGTCTAATTAAAAATGTAACTTCTTATACATCTCTTCGTCTTAATATAATATATTTTGCTTTTTCATCTAAAAATTAAAACTAAAATTAGGTCAAATTTGCACCAATTATAGATAACCTTGTCGCCTGTGTGCGATTATAGTAAAAAGTTTTTTATTTGTATTTTCGCGACTTGCGAAACACGCTTCAGCACTTTGAAAATGTCTCCTTTGAAAATTAGCTTCAGGTTGAATGACTGTTAGGAAATGTCGTTGCGACATCAGAAAAGCTTCTTTTAAAATATCTTGCTTTGAAATCTAAATGCGAAATAAATTTAAAACTTTAATTTCAGGGGTTGAAAGAGCGAAAGCAACGATTCATAAATTCGAATCCAACAAGCAGAAATTTTTATAAAAACTTCCTGTCAAACCTTCCTTTGAAACCTTACCCTTCACATTTTAGAAATTCTCTAAATAAAGTGTTTGAGAGGAGTATAAATATTTTTTCATCAACTAGAGAAAAGGGAATACTCATGACAAACTTTGGAATTCTTTACTTTTCTATTACTCTGAGAGCAATCGTCTAAATAATAATAAACCACAACATAGATCAAGAAATTTGAATTGAATTTAATTTCATGAGATTTTATTTGCTTTGTAATAATTTAATTTTGTAATAAAACTCTTTCAACTGGAACGTGAGACATTTTTTCAATCTTATCAAGAGATGCTAGATTTTCTTACAGACATTCATCTATGTCGAAGTGGTTGTAGGAAAAATATCCAGTTTAAAGTTCCGGTCGAAACGGCATTCATCGTCTTTCAACCATTCAAAAAAAAATATTCGCAGTTGTTAATTAACACTTTGTATCAAAAGTGTGTCAGCAAATCGATTTTTCAATATTCCAATAATAGCATTTCATCTTGCTTAGTGCCTTATGAATTCTCACTTTAAAATCAAATGCTAGTGTTCTGACATTTGTAAGCCCAGAAAAAAAATATTTTCCATGGGTTTCATTTATACAGATTTTGATTTATTAGCAGATGATAAATATCGCGATCAAGCTTTTACCTGAGCATAAATCGGTTGCTAAAGGAAGTTTCATAACGACGTCAAATTAAAGTCGATGTGTTGATTGCTGATGAGATAATGTACTCATTGTTCAGTAAGAACGAGCTTAACCTTGCTGTGAGGTAGATCAGTCACTGAATACCATATCGATACTGCTCATTGGTGGAGAAAGGCTTCAAGTTAAACTGTTTCTACAGTTCTCTCACCGATAGAACCTATGTATATTTCACAATCAGGAAGTCCCAAGATAGATTTTAGAATATTTTAGAATATAAGAAAATATTTCTGACACGAATAGCAGCTTTTTAATGGATTAAGGAAATACATTTCGTATAAGGATTCGTAGTTCAGGAACAGAAACTTAATGATAAAATTTATTCTAGCCTAATTATCGAGTCATCGATATTTATTATTCAAAACTAAAGATTATTATTTGTAATTCTTATTGTGAAAATAAGTTTTTCATAAAGAGAAATCATAAATTTGAAATGGAATAAATGTTTGATTTTTAAATTGTGATTTTAAAAATTGAAATCAGTCAGGTCTTACGGAGAAAAATATTCTTCTTTATGAGAAAAGATTAAGATTTACGAAAAATAATTAGTTTAGAAATAGTTTTCATAACTGATTTTTTTTTACTGTCGCTTAACACCAATTTTCAATTTTTTTCAATTTTGAAAATAAGCACAAATTCTAAAAATATAGTACTTTGTTAAAAAAATGTTTTTTTTAAAAGTTGTTTTAACTATTGTAGCCATAGAAAGATTTACTTTTGAAATTTAGAAACAGTAGACATCTTGAGAATATTTTCCGCGAAAAAATAAGCCATCATTTATGAAAATTAAATTGTAAAAAAATGGCCAATTATGTCAAAATATGTCAATTCGAAGATTAATTACTTCCCTATTGTAAATGTACATATCTTTTTCATGTTTATAATTGCAAAAAATTTGACTGTGACTATTTCAGATTTGGAACAATTTCATTTTTAGACTTTTAAAATTTTAATTTTCTTTATTTTCAATGATCCTTGTTCACCATTTTTTAATTTTTTAATTTCTGTTGTTTTGGAACAGAGATTTTTCAATTTTGAAAGCTGTGCAGTTAAAAATAATAAAGTTTTTGGATTCGAAGTTAAATATTTTTTAAAGCTAGCTAGATAAAACTTTATATAATTTTAAGGATGCTTCTTATCGTCCTGGAAAATTGGCGTAGCTGGAAAAGGGAAAAGACTAGTTGTCCCGAAATTTTCGAACGAGTCAGTTCGTAATTTTAATTATATCCTTTTATATACAGCTTTATATTCTACAAACTTAATTGTTAATTTTCAGCATTCTAAATTGAAATTATGTAATTTTTAATATTTTAAAATAAAATCCTTCACATTTATACGATTCTGCTTAAAAACTTGTTAAATTTCGCAAACTGAAAAGAAAAAAATTTTCATTTCTCAACCATTCAACGCAATCTTAGTAATCATGAAGTTAAAGTTGTATCTCTTTTGAAGCTGTAAAAGATAAAAATTATCAATCTGAAAGATTTTAGATTAAAGAGCTTAAGGAAACTTTCGCATCACGATTCATAGATCAGAAACAGAAATTTATTGATTGGATTTCTATGAGCCAAAGTAACTTGTCTCAAAGATATTTATTATTTAAAACCAAAGATTACTTGCAATTTTTTCATGTTGTAGATACAAGTCTTTGATAAATATAATCCATAGCTTTTTTTATGAAACATGATTCCATTAGTGTTTCAGTGAACCGTTTAAGAAAACTGTCTTATGATTTTCTTGGCATGTATTCACTCATAGTGATGTTATCATCGATATTGAAATATGTCTGAAGAACTTTTTCCGCTAATGATGTATTACTCGTAAAACTGGTATGACTTTCATTTATGCAAATTAATATTTTCACAGTTTTCCTCTGATACAGGAAGCGCGTAGGAATAATGATAAATCATCAAAGGTGAAAAATTAATTACATTTAAAAATCGTTTAGAAATGCTGTTGAGATCATGTTCTTAATTCAGTTTATTTCGATTTTTATTTCAAATTGATAAATAAATTCAGGGAAGTCTTGACATTTTTATATTAAAAACTCATTTAAGGAATCCGTTTACAGTCACGGATAACAATTTACATTTTATTATTATTGCAATCTGTTCTTTTCCAGTAAGAGAAGCAGAAAGAACCTCATTTCCCTTTACCAGCGGAAAATTATTTCACAAAGGAAATCTGCAATTTCGATTAACGTCAGGCAGAAGCTCATCTAAAACTGTTGCTATCCGAATAAGGAATAAGGTCCCTTATGCATGTTGTTTGCTAGTCAGAGATTGAACATTTTTTTATGTTAACGATGAAGAATTGTACTTTTTTCGGGTTCGACTTGGTAAATAAGGTTGGCTAATCTTGAATTCGGCATATTTCATCGGATTATCCCACGCGTAATTTTGCGCGCATTTTGTTTTGTCCACCCACTGGTCAATTTTTTCACCTCAACGACGTTGATGCTTTTGAGCTACTGAAGTTAACCGCCCTGTATCATATTTCAAACCTATCGTCTCTAAAACGATACCATGAAAATGATACAGGGGCTGTCACCTCAAACGAATTGCGATAAATCGCTCGTAACTTTTCAAGATGAACAACTGTTGGAAGGTTGCCAGTTACTCGTTTTCAAGCGAAAAAGAAAAAAGATTCGATTCGACTTTCTTTAAATTTACTGGAAATTGTGAAATTTATTATCACGTAAAAACTCTAAATACAAACACTAGCTTTAAATAATAGGTCTGCTTTGTTTGCAAACATAGTTTAAGGTTGCTGAATTTTTAAATTTAATGTCGGTAATTTTATCTAAGTGATTTATACCGAAGTTAAGATCAAATCAAAACAGCACATTTGAAGATCTGAACTATAAAAATAAACACAGACGCTAGATTGCCAAGTGCTCTTTAAATCGAATCGATTAGGATTCCTCTGAGGATATAAAACATGACAGCTGATAATTGTGTGTCTAAGAAACCTAGTAATTTCAGTCTTAAGAGTCTTAACCCATTCACGTATGTTCCCAATATGAAAGTATCCTTTGCTGAAGATGATTGACGTGAAGTGGTCATTTCAAAATTGCTATCCGACAACATAATTTCTGTGAAGGAGTATTATTGAAATATCTTTTACTATTGATTATGAACATCAGAACGCTGGTTTAAAACGGCTATTAAATAGCATAATTTGTGTGAAGAATGCCATCACTTGTCATGCATTATTTTATGATCGACTCTAAAACTCCGGGAGAAAGCTGATTTTCATTTGTCCGATTTTTCGCTTTCCTCTTTAAAGCAATTTTTTTCTTCAAATAAGATGTCCTTCATAATTTTATAGTTCTTCTATCTTCTTTAAAAGTGTGCAAGAATTTTCATGTCTTTTTAATGTCTCTTAATATAATTTTATGCAGGTTTGCTAAAAAGTCGAGAGTTTGAATTTTATTAGAGGTTGTGAATTTATTCAGGATATAGAAATACTGGAGAACTGGAATATTTCCAAGTTTATCGTTTTTGAATCTCTTCTTAAACATTCTTATATTGTAGTTAAATGATCACATTGTACATTCATTGTAGTTAACGGAATACATTGCGTATAAACAAAAACAGATTTGCAATCTTATCTCTGGTAACCGTTAATTTAGTGACCTCGACATCTGCTGAACAAAAAGGGAATTTTTCTCTCCCATTAGACGATTATCTTGACTTGCATCGATGCGATCATCGATCGCAAGGCGATCAATTATCGTCAAGGTGTAATCTTGCAGCATGACCAACTACTAGTTCGCTCCAACAGTTTTCCTAATGTTCCAAGTTTCGAGGCACCGTCGCGTTCTCCAAGGGTACAACTTCCCTAGGAACGCCTCTACATAATCATGCACTTGTATATCATTCGTCACGATCAGTGCATGACCTATAGTCTATAATTCTATACTGAAATGCGCTACGTGTACCTGAAATAATCTCATTATGCCGCATCTCTACCAACATTGCAACCAACAAGCATCATCATAATCATCATTATTATAATCATCATCTTCTTCAATAAAAGGGCTTCCTTACTAGAACTATTTCCACTCTCTTCCGAAACCTTCATCAAAATAAAAAACATACCCTTTCATCAACCAACAGAAAAAAGCTCACATTAACGCTTTCGAAGGTGGAGTTCACCTAAAAAATGATTGCCGGTCAATCTCCAAATAAACGAAGTAGACATTTATTCTGAGAATATATATTATAGAGAAATCTATTTTGAAGACATTTATTGAGAAGCAACTTATTTTGAAGAAATCTGTTCTCTACATGAGAGTTGTACAAGTATCGACAGTGATTAAAGTGATGGTGATAGAAGATTTTTCTGTGATATGCTGATGAAATTCAGTGGTTCTTCAAAGTTAATTGTGAGTCGTGAATTGAAAAGCGGATTGAAGTGTACTCGAGGTGGATGAAGGCTAGTCGAATTTATTGCTTGGGATACCCGAGGCGTTCTAGAAGCTAGGAAAAGGTCCTCCGGGCAAGTTTTTATCTCTACGTGACTAGGAGAGTTTCCAAGTGAAAATGGCGGCCGAGGAGGGTCACGCGAGCAATTCGCCAGCGAATCCCGGAAATGTCCAAGAAGCTGTGCACTCGACTGGAAGAAGAATGTCACATTTCAAAGAGTACAAGTTCTTCCGAAGTTTCAGTGCCAAAGTGGAGAAGTGGCCTATGAAGAAGGCGGAAGCACTGTGGCGACGAATGCGAGAGAGAAAGATCGCAGGTATGAATTTTGAGTTTCCGTACTGATAAAAGGTAGAGCATATTCTGAAAATTATACCATTATGATACTGATCTCGTCTTTCTCTAGCTACTGATTTATTCAGCCTGATGGATGATTCATTTGAATAATCTATGCTCGTGTTCTCAAAGATAGTAATAAGCTCTGGATTGCTTTTAGAATACATTACAGATTATAGACTATAGCCTTGCCCAGATTAATAGTGTTTAGGGAAAACAGGTTCTGTAAAATAATGTTGGGTTTGGCGCATTTCGTAAGTCGTAAGACAGTGGGCATATAGGTTAATATATTTATATACTCACGAAAATTTATCGTTATTTTTTCATTCACTATTCAGTGTAATGTCAGAAAAGATGTAGGTGGTTTCTTTTTTTGGAAATCTTTGTAGATACTTTTTTTATTGGTTAAGGAACGAAACTAATTTTTGTTGACCGTTTTGTTCCTTGATGCTTTTGGATAAAAAGAAATTATACTTTTTTTCTGTTTTTTACTAAAAGTCAAACTCACCAATCGTAAAGCAATCAGTTTGATTATAACAAAACTTTTCAAAATTTAATGCAAACAATATTCTGCTTGTCGAACTTTTTTTTACTGTAGCCTTCTCCAGTGCTAGTGTATAGATCCACCTCAGGACAAGGATTGTAAAAAAACATATGTTCTGAGAGTTTCTTCGGAATCATTTAATTCGTTTAAAAGTATTTTTGAAATTTATGAGACGAATTTTCTTAGTGTCATAGTCAAAGCTAAATCATCTTTTTTTGTCAAGTTCTTATGTTATTTTTCATTTTACGGAAAATAGTAAATTACACATTTTTCCGACAAAACTTTCTTAAATATTAAAGATTGTTCAAATTTTTTTTCTGTCAAGAATATATGTTATAGGCAAAGTAGTCGTCATTCAAGAAGTCGATTTTATGTATAATTACACCCCTATCAAAAAAAGTTTTTAAAAAGTTTGTATGTAATTCCTTAAAATGCTTTATTTTCAAAACGCTTTTTGTTTACTAAAAAGTTATTCAATTAGTAAACTTTATTATGTATTTTGAAGATATCAATTGTTTCTTAAACTTCTGGAAGCACAATGTATCAGAGAAGTCAATTTTGAAAAACAGTATCTTCAAAACTGTAGCAGATTATTTCATTCATTGATAAAATATAACTAAAATAAAAAATTGTATTTGTTTTTAAACAGCTTCAGACTTTAGGACATGGATATTCCATTTGGTACATTTATGAAAATTTTTTTCCATAAATTTAGAAATGTTCAGATTGCTCCCGCAAAGAAACTTCTTTTTATAAAACATCAATTTCGCATATCTTCAAAATGTCAATTTTCCAAATTTGTTGTCAAAGAGATTTTTTTGGTTCCATATGATGCCCTTACATCGAATTTGTTTTTACAATTTGAACAAAAAATGAGCCGATTATACTGATTTTTGGAAATATATTTTGTTCTTTTGAAGGCTTCTTGTGCAATTCTGTTACACAAGTTGACTTTTTTTGCG
The DNA here is from genome assembly GCA_011634705.1 of Andricus grossulariae. Taxonomy (NCBI): domain Eukaryota; kingdom Metazoa; phylum Arthropoda; class Insecta; order Hymenoptera; family Cynipidae; genus Andricus; species Andricus grossulariae. Next base: position 40,047 of record JAABKJ010000228.1, read on the forward strand.
TTGTTGTTTTAAAGATTTTTTTTTCTAAATTAAATCAACTTTTTGTATGCCAAAAGGCGGAGCACAAGATTGCTTGGATTGATCTCTAATAAATTGCAAATGTCGAGCAGAAAGAATCGAAGCGTAAACAAATGGTTGATTTAAATGGCGGTATTATCGCCAGCATTTAGAGAAATGACAGTGAATGGAATCGTTCAGTGGCGAACGGATTGACTGAAACGTCGATTTTATTTTTGCTCGCTTGGACGATGAATTCAAAGAAAATGCAACGGGGCGTTCTCGTCAAAGTGTGGAAATTTTATCGTTCGTTTCATTAAATCTCACCACGCGTTTCTTGTATCACGTTAGTCTGCGGTTTTCTGAGTTGGCTTCGAAGGGACGTTTAAAAATCAATTTGCTGTTTCACGGTGACCGCAATGGTTTACTGTTATTTTTACTATCACGTTGATTCAATTCCGACTGATCTGTCCAGATTAGTTTTGTGGTCTTTTTGAACGCTCACTTTCTTTACACGCGAAGATGATCAATGACAAATACCAAAGGAAATTTGTTGTCGGTATTAAAAACAGTTTTGATCATTTTCTTATTATATTATTATACAGTTGGTTCAATATTGTATAATTGCGAAAATATGAGATAATGTAGGTTGTAGGAGTAGAGTAATACCTTGGATTCAAAAAAATATTCTTTGGCTCAGTTTTTCTTTCCCGGAGTGTCACTTTTTAAAATAAATAAATCACTTTAGTCACTTTTCTTTCAAGAAATTAACCCACGGTTTAACACTATTGAATTCAGGTATATTCCTATTCCTGAATTTTCTTGAATTTTCTAAAAATATTTTAGGGTATTTTAAAAGATGCGTAAAATTTTTAACAGATTGCAATAATTTGGAGGGAATTTAAAGTAGTTTTAAGATTTTAGAGTATTTTCAAAAATTCCAAGAAATTTTAAAGAGCTTTAAAAATTTTCAAGTGATTTCAAAAGATTTCAAAGGATTTGAAATATTTTCAGGTGTTTTAAAAGATTCCGAAGATCTTTCAATAGTTTTGAATAATTTGAAGGGGTTTCAAAGAATTTTATGGTATTTTTAACACATCGAAGGAAATTCCAATTGCTTTAAAAATTATCAGGGATTTCAAAATATTTCAAAGGATTTGAAATATCTTCGGGTATTTTAAAAGATTTCGAAGAATTTTTAATTAATAGATTCCAATAATTTGAAGGGATTCCAAAGGATTTTAGGGTACTTTTAACACATCTAAGTAAATTCCAAGAGTTTTAAAAAGTGTCAAGGGATTTCAAAAGATTTCAAAGGATTTCAAATATTTTAGGGTATTTAAAAAATTCCATTTCAATGTTTTTAAGGGATTTTAAAGTCTCTAAAAATATTTTTTCCCGAGATTCCAGGAAATATCAGATTTCATGTGATTTCCCAGAATTTCATAATGTTTTAATGGATTTCAAAGAATTTATTTAAAAGAATTAAGATTTTAAATATTTTAGGGTATATAAAAAAATTTAAAGGTATTTTCAAGATCTTATACAATTTTCAAGGGATTTTAAGAAATGTACAGGATTTGATACATCTTAGGGTATTTCTAATAGCTTTTAATATTTTGAATAAATTTCAAACGATTTTTAAGATTTGAGGGTCCAAGTAATTTTTAAGTGCTTAAAAAAATTTGTTTCAAGTGCTTTTAATTTAGATTTTAGTAGATTTTAGATTTTTTAAATTGTAGGTTAATAAAAAAAATTCCAATGTATTTACAAGAGCTTAAAAAAATTTCAAGGTTTAATATTGAAGCACTGAATTAAATAAAATACAAAAAACAAACAATACATCGTAACACAAATATAACTATATAAGTGGAACAAGTTTAAAGAGCTGAAAACAATAGTCCTTTAAAAATAAGCTTGAAACTTTGGAAAATGTGAAAACCGGATACAAGCTGTTATTCAATATAAAATTAGAACATTCATACAATATAATTATAGCGTAATTAAAAAAAAGTATTAGATGATGAACACTTTTTAATTGAAGTGTACACAGTTTAATAATTAAAAAATAAAATATTCTAAGTTTATTAACTGTTTACCGCAGTCTCAAATTGTATTTCTAAATCTTGTCCATAAAAAATTTACAAATGTTTATTTTGCGGATTTCAAACTAAAATATGCTAGACTTCAATTTATGTTTTTGGACGAAATAACTACGATTGGAAAGAAATAATAATAAAACAAAAATAATACTTGTAAGTATCATGACTTAATTATTCATGATGGTATATTTTAAAAGAAAATATATTTTTCATTATGAGAACGATTTGAGGCATATAATAATTGTTAATTTGATCAATTTTATTTTTCTCGGACTATTTAATATCGCCATGAATAGATTTTCAAGGACCTGAGTATATGAATGTTTTTAAATAAACTCTTTAATTGCAGAAAGCAGAAAAAATCATTCCAAATTATTTAAAAGTATCAAGTTTCGTATAAAAAGATTGTTACTTCTGTTATACATATAAAAATTAATGTTTGAAATTGACCCTGTTTTTCCCTTTCTTCGTGAACAAAATTCCCTATTTCCCCCTTTTTGAGCTTATTTTGTGCTGCGTTCCCTGAGAATGATAACATGATTCTTTGGTTCAGACTGAAGAAATTTCAGTTTCGACTTCTAAAATGTGTGTGTTTTACTCAATTCCAAAAACACATGTTTTTGCACATTTTTAAAAATCATAAACTTAGAAAAAAATTGTCTTTTGAATTTATAATTTTATATCAGTTTTCACTAGTAATAACAACACATATAAACAATTTGCCAGAATTTTTGAACCAATGAGAAACATTTTTTTTTAATTTTCAAAAATTTGGGGTTTTAAATCCAAACAATGAGCATAAGATATTGTTCGATGGGAAAAAAATTTTGCAGGTGAAAAGTTGGTATGGATGGGCAACTTTTACGGAGTATTAAAATTCAATAGGGTAATGTGAATGTACGCTATTCGGAACTCGTATTGATTTTGTCTCCTCTGAATTGAATTAAGTCAATAGTCGACCTTCGGATATCAACTTCCCAGCGGTGCGGTGCATCCTTGATCTTTCACGGGGTAAAATTTGACTTCGAAAATACTGGATTGTCACCGATCTCAACGGTAGACTTTCCTTTATACGATTTTGCATAAAATATACATATAATGGAGATTACCATATTTCATTTAACTTACAAAATATAAAACATCTATGCTTCTTAATAACGTTTTTTCGAATTGAAGGCTTTTGCCATGTATCGTATGAACCAGCTGCTTTGTTTTTAGGCCGATTAAAAAATAGGTACTCAAAGCTTCAAAGGAGGTATGTTTATTCCTTGCAAAAAACACATCTCTGGAATTCCTGGCTAAGAATATAGCAAATAAAACACTTGAAAGTAGAGCAATATCTGAAAAAAATTGGAATTATGTTCGATGCACCTTCTGTATAGAAGCACGAAAAAATAATCTTAGAAGAGTCTTTAGTATCGAAATTATTTTCTAACCGCGGTATTATAATTTACTATTCTTTTCTGGGATCTTTCAAAACAATATTTTTTTTCGCCAATTTTGCATTGTTGAATTACCTAATGACTATGGTAAAATATTCATTTTTTCAACCCCACACATGGTATATATTTTTTAATTGTACATTTTGAAAATTAAAAAACCTTTACCGTTTTTTGAAATTTGTTCATTTTTTAATGCTCTCTTAAACTGAACCAGTGGAATTGTCACTGGTTGAATCAGAATTTTGAATTACCACTAGTGAACCAGTGATTCTCCGACTTATACTGGGTGAACCAGTAAGTGACTCAACGGAAACAGCGTTACTGAATATACCAGTGATTTCCTACAAATAGGCGCAATATATTATATCCTATTATATTGCAGTCCGGCCTTAATTTATTTTTGTGAGAGTAAAGTGCGGTCTTTAAAAGATAATTTTGCAAAGTTTAGCACAAAAGTGATGAATGATAAGTGTCATACATAACCAGCTGACGGACGTCAACGCGTACGACCAGATGACTACTGATACTGAATAACCAGTTAACCTCACTGATTAAACCATTGACGGAATTCCACTGAGTGAACCAGTGAAATCGTTCAGTTTGTCAGTTACCACTTCTGGCTGTTTCAATCAGTGAGATTTATCTTGAAATCAGACAGATTTCACTGGTTCATTTTAGGAGAGTGTATTCTTAATATTTCGTACCGACAATTTCCGTCGGTAGTGTATATTGGAAGTCTTGGATTAGGACTCTGCGTGTTCTTATCGATGGTTCGAAAGTAGTAAGAAGCAACCTAGTTGCCCCTTACTACTTGCGAAAGACTGACTTATCTGGTGAAGAGGAGCAAGTTAAAATACAATGTTTATAGGTAGGCAGATAAGATAGACACCTACGCGAAGTTATCGAATGGCCTATCGAGTGCCGCTGTTTTCCGCATTGATTATGTCGACATACCTTTGCATATTGGGTACTTCGTGTGTGTTGGTGTGTGAGTGAGAATTGCACAATGAACATCTGCGGCATCAAATCGTATAAAAAGAGCAAAGGCGAAAGGATAATCCAAAACGTACGCGATTCGCTGCTGGTAAGAAAACGTTCGCAGTTACTTTGGAAGTAATGAACATCTGGAAAGTTAGCGCACTCTCTGCTCACATACCAAAGCTTTATTCGCATGGAAAGGGCGACCTGCACGTGGTCCTCGTGCAACAAGGGAATTAACCGGAAAACTCACTTTACCGTGTATTATGGCTCGAGTAAACACAATATTTTATGTATAAATAAAGCACGTTCCCTAGGGAAAGTTTTACTTTACTTTTTAAGAAAAAGTAAGTATAAAATAAGAAGAAGAATTATATAAAAGGTTGCTTTTGTCAGGTGGATTGTATTATCATCTCGACTATATCACCGAAAGCGTGACTGCTTGGAACTTCAGGAACAAAATTTCGAAAGTCTTTCCATATTTTAATTTATTATAAATGTAGATTTCGGAAATAAACAGGTTTCATATATTCAGTATTAGGTATTGCGATAGAGATCATTTTTATCATTACTTTGGGTTTTAAGCATTTTTAAGATGCTTTCCATCCTCCTAGAATCTTACATAATTTTTACCCACTAAATTTTTTTCGTCAATTTATTGTGGGGCTATCCAAAAACAACGTAAGACGATATGGGGGGTGGGGGGTAAATTATACTTTTTCTTATGAATTTTTAACAAAATAGTTGAATTTCTAACCAAAAAAGTTTCATTTTCAACCATGTATTTGTATTTTAGACAATAAGATTAATCTTTTATCAAAAGAGATACATTTTTGAATAAAAAATACGAATTTTCGACCAGAGTTGAACTTTCAATTAAGAAACATTTTTTAGTCATTAAAGAAAAAAATTTAATTCAAAAGTTTAAATTTTTAAGCCGAAAAGAGGAGCTTTCTATAAAACAGTTAAATTTTAAACAAAATAATTTATTCATCAACCAAAAAGAAGAATATTCAACCAAAGAGGTTAACTTTCTACCAAGACGGTTGAATTTTCTACAAAATACATACAATTATAACCAAATAGTTGAATTTTTAACAAATTTCGTAAATTTTCTACCAAATAGTTGAATTTTTAAACTAAAAAAGATCATTTTTTGAGCCAAAATGGAATAGTTAAGTTTTTACTGAAAAAAACAAAGTTTTAATTTAAAAAAGCAAATTTTCTACAAAACAGTTGAATTTTCAACCAAATTGTCGAACTTTCCAGCCAAAAGACGAAATCAACCAAACCGTTGAATTTTCAACAAAGTAGTTCAATTTTTAACCAAAGAGATGAATTTTTAACCAAAGAGATGAATTTTTAACAAAAGTTTTGAATCTTTAAACAAAAAAATTAATTTTGAAGAAATTAGTTCATCTTCCAACCAATTAGTTGAATTTTCAACCAAACAGTTGCACTTTTAACCAAATAATTTATTTTGTACCAAAAAAGACCAATTTTCTACAAAATACATCAACTTTCAACCAAATAGTTGAATTTTCAATCAAGAGGAATAATTTTCTACCATGAAAGTAGAATTTTTAATAAAATACATGAATTGTCTATCAAATAGTGAAATGTGCAACTAAGAAGATTGATTAACTTTCCACAAGAAAGTCAAATTTTTAACAAAATTCATGAATTATCAACAAAATAGTTGAATTTTCGAAAAAATAATTAAATTTTCAACTAAAAAAGATCAATTTTCAACCAAAAATGGAATAGTTAAATTTTCAATTGAAAACTAAAGTTATGAATGTTTAAGAAAGTAGTTAAACTTTCGACCAAATAGTTGAGTTTCTACCAAATTGTTGAATTTGCCATCCGAAAACACGAGTATTCTACAAAACAGTTGAATTTTGAAGCCGAGAAGATGAATTTTTAACGAAAAAGTTATTTTTAAACCGAGACAGATTAATTTTTAACCAGAAAGTTGCAGTTTTAGCCAAAAAAGATGAAATTTCTACAAAAAATGAATTTTCAGATAAAAAAGAACAACCAACCAAAAAGGATAACTGTGAAATCTCTGATAAATAAATAGAAATTTTGATAATTTACATACTAAAGAATAATAGTTTATATAAACATTGAATCTAATTTTTAATGGTTTTAAATTGTTAAGTTAGAAAACTGGTAATTTGCTTTGAAAATAAAGCTTCGGACTAAGCAACATTTTAGGTTGGAAAAAATGATACAATTGTACGTTTGTAAAACTAAATACTTATTGTTATTAACACGTTTTATTTTCTACATTTTTATATTTTTAGTAAGAATTTGTGAAGGTCGACGCAAATCTCGCGGTATCTTACGTGGAAGGTGGGGGGGGGGGGGATTTCAGAAAACACCTTACGCAATTTGTGGGTGATCCCTCATTCGTTTATTCATTATTATTTCGTGAATTTATGATTATAACCGTTAATATTAGTACTAATATTACTTGGTAATACTACGATTGTCAGATATATTACAAGTACACTGGAACCCGGATTTGAGCACAGTTTCGGTTCTGGGCTTCGACGCAATTCCAGGGACTTCGAACATAAACAGGCATGGCCTCTTACATAATTTCTTTATTGATTAATAATTTAAGACCGTATGAATAATTTCTGTTGAATTTGGACTCATGACGCAACCTGATGCAACTAACGCGGTGAGAGTGCAGCCCTCGAACTGTTTGTCATGCTTGACTGAACACATCCTTCCCTCTCGGCCCCGCGGCTCCTATCATCTTGAAATGCCGAGGACAATCAATTCCAGGAACGCACAAATCCAGTTTATTGAAATCCAGGTTCCAGTGTGATACTCTATTACAATTGTCAATAAAGTAACATAAATTTTTTCACTTTTAATGCACTAGGCACTACAGTAAGGTACTAGATTGCGTTGACAAACAGCTGTTTACAATAAAATCTGTTTAACCTTTGACTACGTACCCCCCCCCCATGTAATACAGCATAGAAACATCGTTGGCCTCCCTCCCCCCCACTCAAATTTTTTTGCATAATTCATGCATAATTCCTTACTAGGCTATGAGGCTATATGAGTAAAAGCAAATGAAGAGTTCTGTCTCGGATTTCAATAACTGTTTAACGTTTCACAATAGTTTTTCCGAGCAGTGTTGTGCAACACTTTGACATTTGATTAAAATCAAACTTGGCGTTAAATTATCCGTTAATAACAGGCGAACAATTGTTCGCCTCGGGACAGCTGAAGAAACCAACTTTTTCCATCTCTCACGATCATTCGGATATTTATCGAAACAGACGATAAATTCCGACGTTAATTATTAGTCCTGCTCGTTAAACGTGCAAGGTGAAGTCGGCTAACGCGATCAGTGAAACGCGTCTACCATTTATTCCAGCAAAAATCCAGTGGATTAATTATTACGCTCAACGGAGCGTTGTCTGTTCCTTTAAAATTTTTGATTGCACTCATACTTGGTTGTATAGTATTTGATATATATAGTGCAGAATTATATATATTTTTTGATATGATATTTAAAGTGTATATAGGTAATACTGTATTGTGTATAACTTTATAACTGATAATTCCGACAGTGAAAGGAAAGCTCTCGATGTCGAATGTAACAAAACGTGTTGAGATTTAACTACGCAATTCCCTCTTGGTGATCGCTATTGTGTTCTGAGTACAACTTCTCCAGTTCTCTCCTCCGTTTTCTTCCGCGTTAATTAGCTTTTTAAACAACTGGAGAAAACTGAACTAGCACTTGCAGTCGGTCAAGGATGCTAGAAAATGCTTCTACGATGATTCTGAATTGTTGCTGAGACAATTCTCTTTCACCTGACCCGAAAAGAGATTTATTGGCGAATCCGAAACCCTTGAACTCTGAAGTAAAAGTTGGAATCTCAAAGACTTTCATCAAATTTTATTTGATATTCCTACGATATTCGAACGCCCCTTGAAATCGACATAATAACGAGAAGGCTAAAAAAATTAGATATGTCCAGGCGGAAAAAATTCCAATGCTTTTGGTCGAATTTCATCACTCAATTTAAAACCAATTTTAAAATCATTATACTCACACGACTCCCCGTTCAATAATTTGATAAGTTTTAATTTAATTTTAATACCTTTTTAAAAGTATAAAAAATTCCAGTCAAGAAAGAAATTTTCATGCCAAAAAGGTTTGCTATCTACCAAAAAATGGTTTAAGGAGATTTCTCGAAAATCTCGCAATCAAACTTGATTGGCTTTTGAATTACTTGAAATTAATTAATTTATTACATTTGAAATTTAAATATGAAATGTACTGCTAACTTTCAATTTGTTTACAACTACTATTAATTTGATTTATTATAGTTGTGGTGGCCAAATATTTCATTGTTCTTCCAATTACAGATTTTAAATTATCCACTTTGATAAGAGAATAAAACCTAATTTCATTAAAGAAAAAAGATTATTCATTGCCGTCAATTCTTTAATACCAACGGTTTGATCATTCGAATTTTGAGTGCATAGCAGATATTAAGTTTTTACAACATTTCAAAAAGTTTTATAAGATATCTTTGGGTTTTTAGAATTTTTTAGCCAAAATTTCAACGTTTCTGAGGTACATATTTTAAAATATTTCAAGGGATTTCTAATTATTTCAAGTTATTTCAGCAGATTTCAAGACATCGATGAATTTCAAAGGATTTTAAGAGATTTTAGACCAATTTCAGAGAAATTGTAATTGAATGAAAATTGTAAAAGATTTCAGAATTCCACAGAATACATATGATTTTCAAGGGATTTTAAAGCAATTTTCAAAGATTAAAAGCATTTTTAAATGGGTTTCAAAATATTTCACGACATATCATAAAACTTGCAAAGGTTTCAATGGACTTTAAAAAACTTTGAGGAATTGCTAAGTATTTAAAAGGTTTTAGGGGTTTTCGAAGTATTTCAAAAAATTGCAGGAGATTTCGCAGATTTTCTAAGGATTTCCAAGAATATTTTAGATTTCTTGGCCCAAGAATTTTTTTGGATTTCAACCAATTTTAGAAAACTGTAAGGAATTTAGAGATATTTAAACGAGTTTATAAAAGTTTTCAATGGGTTTCAAAATATTTCACGGGATATTAAAAAACTTTTAAAGGCTTCAAGTAGTATCAAAAGATTTTAAGTAATTTTTAGAGATTTCTAGAGATCTAACAGTGTTTTAAAAGATATGAAAGATTATCAAATTATTTCAAAATAAGGACTCTAAGGATTCAAAGTAATTTCAACAGGTTTAAAAAATCATAAAGCATATCAAATGATTTTGAAGTTTTTCAAAGTATTTGAAAATATTTTAAAGAATTTTATGAGGTTGGAAAGAAATTTATAGGATTTCTGTTTTTGACTAATTTAACACTTTCAGTGCAACGCTTATTACTTAAACTATGAAAATATTCGGGAATTTTGTTCTTTTATCGAAAAATCTACTTTTTTCGACTTGATCTTCTTTTTATTTTTTAGTCGTGAATCAGAGAGAGATAGAGAAAAATCAGACTGTTTCGCATATGATACCTTCAAAGTTAATTGATCTTTGATTACTTTTAATGTTTATGATATGAGTTAAAATTTTTTCTCTTTTCTCTATCAGAATTCTATATAAAATGAGCCAGGATGAAATAATTTTATCAATTTTTGAAGAATATATTGCAAAAATAGTGCAAATTTCAATGTTTTCTCAAAATTTTAATACTGTCTAATATAATAAATATTTCAACGTTGGAACAAAAAGTGTGAAAAATTCGAAGACAACTCATCTGTAGAAAAATAATAATAAAAATCAAATATATACATATATTTATTTAAATAAATTAGGTAGAAATCTCGTAATTACTCTCTTCATATATTTTAAAAATAATATTTCTTTGAGCAAAAAAATTATTTATATTTTTCCAATATTTTTGTTTCAACTGCAAACTTATTGCACCATGCTAGCAAAAATATTCGCAGTAATGGTGTTGAGTGGCACGCGATTTTATAGAAACTTACCTTTAAAATGATCTCAAGAATATTGCAAAATTTGTATTATAATAAATTTTATTTAATTGTGAGGGAAACATTGAAATTTGCACTATTTTTGCAATATCTTCTTAAAAATTGGACAAAATGACTTCATCCTGGCACATTTCATCGAGAATACCGATCATTGATTGATTGCTTAATTACAAAAAGACATCTTTAATTTAATAAGAGGAGAAAATGTGTTCGGGAAAAAGCCGGGAATTTTTAATTGTATTATCACTAGATACCCTGTTAATAATTTAATCAATTTGATGAATATTTTCTCTCTGAAACTAAAGTGATTATTGCATTTGGAAAATAAACTTTTAATCAAAGAAAAGCAGTCAGGTCCTAATCCTCCCACACAATAAAAAGCAATATGGTGCTTTTGAAAATATTCTTTTTATTCTAAAATCTAAAGGCCCATTCAAAGGAACTGCATGTGGCGTTAGCGCTGCCGTTCGCAGCCAATACTTTCCAATTAAGCGGGCCAGATGAAAAGCTTCCAACATACGCGAAAATGTGTTTTCAAACGAACGCTCACTCAACTGTGGAACAATGTTCAAGAGAAATAAAATGAAAACGAAGGTTTACTATGAAACAGGTCATCATATTAGGTGCTTCAAAAATTGATATGGAATTTATTTCTCCTGGGATTTTCCTTATTATTTTAAACACCGCCAGGGTGTCTAGTAACCGGGAAAATCGGGAAATAGCCGGGAATTTAACAGGAAATACAAATTTGAGCCGGGAATGTTATCGAAAACCTGATTGGTTGCAGCACTGCTTGAATATGTTTTAGTGTCTGTTTTAATTTTTTTTTCTAATAATAAAGATTGAAAAAAATTTTCTGCACTAACAATTTTGTAAATCAAAATTTCCAAGTAAATGATTTTATTTCATGATAAAATTAATTTCTAAATGTTTCTAAGCATTATTTATAAAAGATAAAATTTTAGTTGAAAATGATTTTTTAATAATGGGAAATAATTCTGTTCTTAACATTTTGCTGAATTATTTCAAAAGATGTTTAGAAGTTTTGAAAAGTTTAAAAAATAATGTAACTCTTGAGAAGATTACCAACAAAATGTAGATTTAAAAAATTTTTAATACAAGAAGCTTTTTAAGCATTTTGAAAGCATTCAAGAGAGCGAAAAGATCGCTAATATTTCTAGAAAATTTTTTAATGATTTTTTTGTTTGAAAAATGAATTTTAAGAAAAAAAATTCAAATGATTTCATAAAATTTTGAAGAATAATGTAGAAGATGTTAATACTACTAGTTTTTGAAATACACCTTTTTTTAATTTTGTAAGATTCAAAATTTTCATCAAAAATTCGAATAAGGTTAAAATATATTTAGAAGTTTTAGCAAGATTCAAAAATAATTGCAAACTTGAAAAGATTTTTAAAAACCTTAAACAAAAGGTAGGTTTTTAAAGATTTCAAATAGACAATTTAGGAGCTTCTTAAGAATTTTGAAAGGTTTCAAGAGAATATAATTTTTTTAAAAAGATTTCTGGCAAAATTATAAATGGTTTTTTAGTTTGCGAAATTAATTTTAAGAGAGTATTTAAAAAGATTTCAAATGATTTCCAAAGTTGTCAAAAAACAATTCGGAAGATTTTCAAATGATATCCCAAAATTTAGGAAAAGAATATAAAAGATTTTAAAAACAAATTTTTGCAATTTCGCAAGATTACAAAATTAAAAGAAAAGTCGAGTAAGTTTAAGATTTTGAAAAGGTTCAAAAATGATTTAAAACTTGTAAAGATTAAAAAAAATTCATAACAAAATATAGATTTTTGAAGATTTCGACACCCTGAAAGCAACCACTTTAAAATTAAATTAAATTTTTAATTTAATTTAAATTTAATTTAAATTAAATAACTTGAAAAAATTTGTAAAGTATGTCTAATAAGGTGCGATGATCTTTCCCTAGATTAAGAAAAATATTTCCTTCAGGGAATATTAAGAAAGGCCGCTTTCGAATTATCTTTTTAATTTCAATCCAGCTAGTTTCTAATCGTGAAAAACGTTGTGCGAAGAACCGTGTTTCTTGCAGATTTCCACTTTGTGGGTACGAAGTCTCAAATAAACGGAGAACGTAATTTAAATTATGCACCGAAGACGTTTTTACTAGCTGTTCTTTCAGCTTACTCGTCGAACCGGAAATGATGTTCTTCATAAAACAGCCCGTTGGTTACGCTAGAAAAGTGTGCTAGCTAGCTGATGAAAGACCCTTCCGCCTGGATGAGGTACATGTTGCAAATGATAAAGCTAAAAAAGACTTGGGTTCATATACATGTAGTTCTGATGAGCTCATTTCATAAGGACAAATCAGAGGGGAGGTCACCCTGCAGTTGATAATGAATGTACAGTAGAAAATTCTTCATTAAAAATACTAATGATTGTAAAATGATTCATTTGATTCGATAGCTAAGAAACTATACGTGTTAATAAATTAAAATTAGAATTAATTATTTTACTTCTATTTATGCTTCGAATTATAATGATTACCTATTGTAGGTTCATTATCTACCGTAGGATGGTCTCCCCGACACAGAGTCAATTTTAATCACAATGAAACTTTCAAAATTGAAAATTAAACATTCAAAATTTAATAATTTATCATTAAACTTTATGATTAGAATATTTTTATTTAATATAATTTGCAATTGAACATGTTCTAATTGCGTGAATCCATATTCAAAGTTTCAATTTGTTCAAATTGCAAGCTTTAATAGTTAGACATGTTTTAAAAGAATTCCTCTTTTTTACCCGGTTTTCAAGAAACTTCGCCTTTTCCCATTTTTCTCGTTTTTTTTCGCTTGAATTTGAACTGAAATAATAGCATACATTAAGAAACTCCAACTATTTTTGGCTGAAAATTCATTCTTTTTGGTTAAAAATTTGACTGTTTTGTTGAAAATTTAACTGTTTTGTTTAATATTCGCCTTTTTGGATAGACAATTCATTGTTTTGGATTGGAAATTCCTCCCTTACGGTAAAAAAGTCATCTTTTTTGGTTGAACATTCACCTTTCTTGGTTGAAAATTAATTGTTATGTCGAAAATTTAACTGCTCTTTAAAAAATGCATATTTTTAGGTTAGAAATTCAACTATTTGGGTAAGCATTCATTTATTTGATTGAACATTTATCTATTTTGTTGAAAATTTGTCTCTTTGGATTGAATGTCCACCTATTTTGTTGTAAATGTAACTGTTTCGTTAAAAAAAATTGTTGTTGGTTTGTTTAAAATACAACTATTCAGTTAAAAATTTATCTTCCTTGGTTGAAAACGAGCTATTTGTGGAAAATTCAACTTTCTAGGCTAGTAATTTGACTGTCTACTATAAAAATGGTATTTTTTGCTCGAAAATTGAAACTGTTTCGAAACTGGCTTCTAAAAAAATCGTCTTTTTGACTTGAAAATAAAATTATTTTGTCAAAAATTCAACTATTTTGTTGAATATTCGTCTCTTTTGATTGAAAGTTCAACTATGTGGTTTTAGATGCAACTGTTTGGTTGCAATTTATTTATTTTTTCAAATTCAAGTATTTGATAAAAAAATATTCTTTTTTTTGAAAATTCAACTTTTCAGGTTGATGATTCAACAGTCTTTTAAAAAATTCATCAACCTGGCTTGAAGGTTCAACTGTTTGGTTAAATTAAGCTTTTTTGTTGAAAAATTCGACCATTTGATTGAAAGTTCATCTTTGGAGGTAGAAGCTTAAACTATTTAGCTGAAATTCAATTCTTGTGTTAAAAATTTGTCTCTTCGGTGTGAAAATTGAGCTATTTTGATGAAAATTCAATATATTTCGACTTTAAATATTAATCCTCTATTTTCGTGAAAAATTGCCCTATTTCCCCTGTCTCGAGAGCATTTTTGGCTGTGGAGTGTGAATTATGAAAAAAATGAATAATTGCATATTCAAATATTCAAAAAGTCAAACAACTTTAACAGTTCAGAAAGAAATATTTTAGACCCAGATTTGGAATCCTTCAAACTGAATGACTATTGTTAAAAAATGGATTGAACATTTATGTTTATTTTGATAGTGCAAAGAATATTTGAAAATCAGTAAGAATTATTTACTCTATATTCGTAAGCAAATATAGTTAGTATTTCAGTCATTCAGTGTCTGATACTATTTTTTTTGCGTGGTTCTTTTTTTAAATGCCATGCTACTTCTTTTTGTATTTTTATGCGTCTAATGTGGCTTTTTAAGCCTTGTATTCTATCTGAATCCTGCTTTAATATATGAGATATTTTTTTTTTAATGTACAGAAACAACTTTGTTTGAAACAACGTTGTGAAATTTTGAACGGTTTTATTTTCAATAAATTAAAGATTCTTTGTTTTCAATTTATACTTCTTTTTATATTCCTAATTCTTCCTTTCCTGATGCTTCTGTTTTTATTTAAAAAAAGGGTCAGTACACGTCAGAAATATCAGGATCTGCAGGTGGTTATTCGATTTTAATAAAACTTTGTGAGATTGTAATGCGATACAGAAGAAATTTCGGCCCTTAAGGATTTTCGAAAATTTTCAAAATTACGGAAGTTACGCCATGTTGAATTTTGGAGATACATTTTTTTGAATTATCGATATTTCTGGAAACGCTGATTGGATTTTGATCAAATTTGGACATGTTAGAGTTGAAGTAATATTTTTTAAGAATGAGGAAATGACGCCACCACTCATACCTCGTTGTTTCGATCCTTTTGAAAAAAGATCCATCATAAAATAGATGTGAAAAAACTCCGTCTTGTTTCTAAATCAATTAGTAAAAAGTTTTCAGTTGGCTCGGACAATCAT
>JAABKJ010000229.1:1602-27477 GCA_011634705.1 Andricus grossulariae
CTTCAACTCTAATAGTTAAATTTTCATTAAAAAAGTAAATTTTTAACCAAAAAACAACGAGTTTTCAAAGATATGAATTTTCAACTAAAACTGGTTTTTAACAAAAAAGATTAATTTTCTAGAAAGAATTTTATTTTATTACAATAAAAAACAAAAATTTCAACAAAATACATAAATTTGTAACGAAGAAGGAGAAATTTTCACCAAAAAAAGAATATTTAAGTTTTCAATTCAAAAAATTAATTTTTCGGTAAGACATTCATAGTTGATACTGTAAAAAATTGAGCCTTTTCACTGGAAAATATGCAAACCGTGAATTTGTTTACAAAAATTGTTTAAAATATTAACCAAATTTTTCTATGAAAAATCCAAACACACCACCGATTTTACAAAGTTTTATGAAATTTTTTCGAATTTCGGCAGTTGCACCAGAGACGAATAGAGTTCACGAATGATTAAGTATTTTCATACTCGAATTATATCAATTACTTGAAAGATTTTTTATTTTTACATTCAGAATAGAAGTATATTTTTTCAATATAAATATTTATACATTATGAAAACGAATTAAATATTTGTTTTTTTAGGAACAAATCTGATAGTCTCCGTCGGAGAGCTAAGAACATAATTTTCTGTCGTTGAAAATATTTGGATTATGCACTGAAAGAGGAAACTTTAAATAACTTTCAAGTATAATTAAAAAAAAAACGTTCCTCTTAATCATTTTTAAATTAAAAATTCAAATTTAGATTGGTTTTGTCCCATGTATAAAAGATCATATATTTAAAATATCAAAAAATTGGAATTTTGCTTTTAAATATATTATTAAGAATTAGGCAAAATGAAAAATTGGTTCACTGTTTTTAAGGTACTTCAAATGTATCGGTTTTTGGAAAGATACAAAATACGGCTAGAAGGATGAATTGTTTGATGTAATCTTTTTACCACATAATCTAAAGGCTTACACATGTGTCGGAACAAAGCCCTTTTTTCGAAAAATGGTCTTTTTCTTGTTTTTTTTGTTACTTCAAAATATGCTGTGCCCTTATCGAAACGGGGAGCGCCTGTTTTTGGTTCCCTATGGGCACACTCCCGATGGCGCGTTGTCCGTTTCCAGACGCAGAAAATTCAGCATATTTTCAATTGACAAAAAACAACAACAGGACCATTTTTTCGAAAAAAGGGCTCTGTCCACGAACATCTATAAACCTTTAGATTATGTGGTAAAAATATTGCATCAAACAATTCATCCTTGTAGCCGTATTTTGTATTATTCTAAAACCCAACTCATTTGAAGCACCTTAAACACTCGGATCGCCAGAAAAATTAATGTAAAATTGTAAACGATCCTCTTTCGATTTCCAAGGAAAAAAAAGTTGTCTTGGTTTCGTAATAACTACAACAAGCAGTCGGAGGGCCTCTGAGCTTGTAGAATGAGCCGTCATAATGCCGATCTTATCTGAGCAACGTCGATCGCGATCGGGACAGGGGGACGAATCAACAGCGGAAGACGAAGACAAGCGGGGAACGAATGTTGAAATATGGGTATAGGTGAGGTTGGCTACACGAGGCGATGTCGGCGATGGTGGTAATCCGAGACTTGGCAGGAGGTCAGCGAAAAGATTGACGAACGAGATAAATCAGACCTGGTGACATAAAGTGACGGAGGCGATGCGACAACCCACTGACCTGCGAATCCAATGCATATAGTTTCTATGCGCTGAGAGAGAGAGAGAGGGAGAGAGAGAGAGAGGGAAAAAAAGAAAAATCTGAGGGCCTTTCCCTCCTATATAATCTGTTTACACAGGAAAGGCTTATCTAAACTAAATGCAAAATTACCTGGCACAAACAAGATCATCTTCTTAAGAAGGTATCGTAATCACTCTGATCATTATCGGCAAAAATCCGGTTAAAATTTTCAAGAGGATACCGATTTTCCATGCAGCTTACGGATTTAGAATTTGGGGGAAAATGACATTTAAAATGCTGGGGATTTAAAACTTAACTACTTTAAATTTTAGGTCAAAGAAATTTCTTTGTTGCAGGATACTAAACGATGCCAAAGAATGCATAGTGATTTCCAATGTCGACAAGTGGGTAGTTAGGAAAACCAACTGTTGGGTATCAGATTTGAAGTATTGGGGAGTTTTTGGGAAGTGAGAGGAGGGGATAAGGTATTGTTAGGTAATTGAGAATATCAAATATTGTGGGGGGGGGGCGGATTGGGTATACTGGGAGTTTGAGATGTTAATCGGCTAACAGAACATGAAGTACAGGGAGAAAATTAATTCGGGAAAGATTCCGCGAAATTGGGGAAAAGCTGGGACATTTGGGTAAAGTTTAAAATTATTTTCGTAGAGTTTAAAACTATTTTGAGTGTTTATTGAAGAAGACATTTGAGAGTCTCCTATTACCTTTCCAAGAATACCCAAAATGCCTCCATATCCAAGCTTTACGAAAATTTTGCGGAATCTTTCCTCAATTAACTTTTTCCGTTAGGCATTGGGGGTAGTTGGGAAAAGCAAATGTTGAAGGTAGGAATGAAGTATTGGGGGGGGGGTGTAGTTGGGAGGTAGTTCAGGAGTGAAGTATTGGAATGTAGTTGGGAATGGTGAATATTGGGGGAAGGAGCGTATTTGGAATATTGGGAAGTTGAAGAAGATATTTATGGGATAATTGGGCATGGAGTGGGCATTAAAAGTAGTGAGGAAAAGCAGTTGTTGGAGATTTAGACTTGAAGTATTCAGAAGTAGTTGGGAGTTAGTGAAGGGAAGAAGTATTGGAAGGTAGTTAAGGGGGAGGAGTATTGGAAGGTAATTGAAAATGGTAAATATGGATGTCTAAATTTGGTATATTGGAATATTGGTGAAGATATTTATGGGATAATTGGGCATGGAGTTGGCATTAAGAAGAGTAGGGAAAATCCATTTTTGTGGGTAGGACATGAAGTATGGAGTTCATACGGATTCAGATTTGGTGAATTCGGATGTTGGTGAAGATATTTATGGGGTAACTAGACATGGAATGGACATTGAGGGTTGTTGGGTAAAGCAATTGTTGGAGACGGAACATGAAGTATCGGGTGGGAGGAGGGTTATGCAAGGCATATGTTGGAGATTTAGTTTTAAAGTATTGGGGAGTAGTCGGGAGGTAGTTCAGCGGAGGAGTTTTGGAAGGTAGTTGGGAATGGTACATATTGGGAGAAGGAGCGTATTTGGAATATTGGGAAGTTGGAGAAGATATTTATGGGGTAGCTAAGCATGGAGTGGGCATTGGGGGTAGTTGGGAAAAACAATTGTTGGAGACGGAACATGAAGTATTGAGAGGTAGTTATGAAAGGCATATGTTCGAGATGTAATTTTGAAGTATTGGGTAGTAGTTGGGAGGAGTATTGGAAGGTAGCTCGGAATGGTAAATTTGGGGGTCCGAATTTGGTATATTGGGATGTTGGTGAAGATATTTATGGGGTAACTAGTCATGGAGTAAGTATTGGGGTAGTTGGGAAAAGCAATTGTTGGGAATGCGACATGAAGTATTGGGAGGGTGGTTATGGAAGGCGTATCTTGGAAATTTAGTTTTGAAGTATTAGGGAGTGGTTGGGAGGTAGTTGGGGGAAGGAGTATTGGAAGGTAGTTGAGGGGAAGGAGTATTGGAAGGTAGTTGAGGGGGAGAAGTATTGGAAGGTAGCTGGGAATGGTAAATTTGGAGGTGCGGAATTTGTATATTGGGATTTTGGTGAAGATATTTATGAGGTAACTTGACATGAAGTTGGCAATCAGTGGAGCAGGGAAAATAAATTTTTGGGGTTAGGACATGAAGTATTGGGGGTTAGTTATGAAAGGCGTATCTTGGGCGTCCAGACTTAAAATATTGGGAAGTAGTTGGGAGCTAGTTCAGAGGAGGAGTATTGAAAGGTAGTTGGGAATGGTAAATATTGGGAGAAGGAGCGCATTTGGTATAATGGGAAGTTGAAGAAGATATTTATGGGGTAACTGGGCATGGAGTTGGAATTGTTGGTAGTTGGGAAAAGCAATTGTTGAAGACGGAACATGAAGTATTGGGGGGTAGTTATGAAAGGCGTAAGTTGGAGATTTAGACTTGAAGTATTCGGAAGTAGTTGAGAGTTATTTAAGGGAAGAAGTATTGGAAGGTTGTTGGGAACGGTAAATCAGGGGGTCCGAATTTGGTGTATTGGGATGTTGGTGAAGATATTTATGGGGTAACTGGACATGGAGTTGGCATTAAGGGGAGTAGGAAAAATAAATTTTTGGGGGTGGGACATGAAGTATTGGGGAAAAGTTAAGAGGTAGTTGGGGAAGAAGTATTGGAAGGTAGTTAAGAGGGAGGAGTATTGAAAGGTAGTTGGGAATGGTAAATATGAGGGTCCGGATTTGGTATATTGGGATGTTGGTGAAGATATTTATGGGGAAATTGGTCATGGAGTAAGTATTGGTGTGGTTGGAAAAAGAAATTGTTGAGAATGCGACATGAAGTATTGGGCAGTGATTATGAAAGGCATATGTTGGGGGTTCAGGCTTGAAGTAATGTGAAGAAGTTGGAAGATAGTTATGGGGAAGGAATATTGGAAGGTAGTTGAAGAAGAGGAGTATTGGAAGGTAGTTAAGGGGGAAGAGTATTCGGTGGTTGGAAATGGCGAATATGAGGGGCCGGATTTGGTATATTGGTAGGTTGGAGAAGACATTTATGGGATTACTGGACATGGATTATGTATTGGAGTAGTTGGAAAATTCACTTTTTGGGGATGAGACATGAAGTATTAAGGGGTAGGTATAAAAGACATACGTTGGAAGTTCAGTCACGAAGAATTAAGGAATCGTTGAGAGATGGTTAGGCGGAGGAGTAATGTGCATTAGTTGAGGGGGGAGGGTATTAGAAGGTAGCTAGGAATGGTAAATACTAGGCTGCTGGATTTGGTATATCGGAAAGTTAAAAAAGATATTCATGGGGTAACTGAATATGGGGTAGGTATTGATACTAGATGGGTAAAGCAATTTTTGGAGGTGAGAGATGAAGTATTGGCATTAGGGGTAGTAGAAAAAACAAATTTTTGGGAAGGCTACATGAAGTGTTGGGGGGTGATTATGAAAGGCATATCTTGGGGGTTTAGGCTTGAAGTAATGTGAAGAAGTTGGAAGATAGTTATGGGGAAGGAATATTGGAAGGTAGTTGAGGAAGAGGAGTACTGGAAGGTAGTTAAGGAAGAAGAGTATTCGAAGGTACTTGGGAATGGTAAATATGGGGGGCCGGATTTGGTATATTGGTAGGTTGGAGAAGATATTTATGGTTTTACTGGACATGCGACATGGCGAGGGGGAGAATTATTAGAAAGTAGTTAGGAATGGTAAATATTGAGGGGGCCAGATTTGGTATTTTGGGGAACTGGAGTAGATATTTAAGGGGTAACTGGACATGGAGTATGTATTGGGAGTAGTTGGGAGATAGCTGGTGGGGGGAGTATGGAAAGCGGGATGAGGGGGAAGAGTATTGGAAGTTAGTTGGAAATGGTGAATATTGGTATTTATGGAGTAACTCGGCATGGAGTGGGCATTGAGGGTATTTGGGCAAAGCAATTGTTGAAGATGGAACATGCAGTATTGGTAGGTATTCAAAGGCATATATTGGAGATTTAGACTTGAAGTATTGGGGAGTAGTGAGGAAGTAGTTCGGAGGATGAGTTTTGAAAGGTAGTTGAGGAGGAGGAGTATTGGAAAGTAGTAGGGAATGGTAAATATTGTTAGGCCGGATTTGGCATATTGAGAATATGGAAATCATGTCCACAGGGAGTCTATCTTCGAGTATTGTTCTAGTTGCAAAGAGCGTCTTTGAGAAAGGGCTGGTCTTCGGAATTTCTCCCTTATCTAAATTGAGACACGAGTCGAATACCTATATTCCTAAGGAGGAAAACCTATCCATTGTCAGAAGGAAGCGGATCTAGGGGGTGTTTGTGAGAAGTATCCAAGGGGGAGGGGGTAGATACTGATGGGTCGAGAATCTCGAGTCGTGCGATGATTGCGGCGTAATCTGCTTTTGCTTTGCTTTGGGGTGTTCAGGAGCGGTGGCCCAGGGCGAATTTGGGTCTCTGTCGGAATATTCTGCATGAAGAAGGGAGATGGAGAGAGGAACAGAGATAGAGGGTGAGCATGGAGAAAAGGGAAAGGGGAAAGTTACGCAGTTCCTGACGCAGGTTATCCTATAAACGGCGCCACCCCCGCGGATAATCCAGACCCCGGGGCCCGCGTGCGGTTGAGTGGTCGCAACAGTTACCATATTTGATTGTGCCCCTTCTAACTCTCCGGAATACGAGTACCTCCCCAGGCGAATCGGATTTCCAAGGGAGGGGAACCAATTCTTTGAAGTAGGAATTCAGAAGTAATTTTAGTTTTTTAATTTGTTTACTTTATAGGCGGGACTAGATTGGAAAAGTATCTTCGAAATTGATTATTTCTTTAATAATTGGGTGGCAGTGATGGCCCCATCGAATCATGAAAGGGACATCCTGAAAGAAGCAGCCACAAAAATGTTTGACCTTCTAAATCTAACTGGACAATACTCTTCTTAGAGACTTGAGTTAGGTCAAAGCAATTATTTCTCATCACTGTTGGGCGGCGAGCCGCGAACTTTAATGACATGTTCAACCCTTCTGAATCGAAATATCGATAATTTCCCAGCTCGATAGCTTAAAGCCCCGGCTTTTCTTGAAAATTCCTCTCTGAAATTCCGATTTTTATGCAAAAGGAGTGTGTTTAAAGGCGAGACGTGCGTTCTCTCGATTCTAAAGTGGAATCTTCACCCGAGGGTGGCTGTTCGTGACACACACGGCATGAAAAACGCACGGCAAAGAAATTCGCGTTTGATGTGCCGCCAAAGGGAACTGATGTTGGTGTAGGAGTTTTGCACACATCAACATGTATAACTGGGCGAGGAAAAAGCTGCAGTGGAAAGGGGCAATATATATACAATTATATTCACATATATGTTTCTACATATGTATGTATATACATATGTATATACATATGTATGTATGCATGTTCCATTCGGTTTGGTACGTTTTGGTGGTCGGCGCCGCGGTTTTGGGGGCGGCAATCTCGTAACGTGGCGGCCCGTTTCCCGTTACGATTATTATTCGAAAAGCGTCGGAATCGTGTGCACACGCGTGTGGCCAACCGCGCGCGGAATTACATTGCACATTGATATTAGTATCGTTTCACCCACGCGGATTAATTAATTAAAACGCTCCTCCTCTGTTCGTCCGTCACGCGCCACCACATATGTGCATGTGAGGGGCAAACTTGCGGTTTTGCAAGTTCCGCCGCTTTCCCGGCCAACGCGCCGCCGGAATGTGGCGCTCACAAATGAAAAATTAATTTTTATTGGGTTTATCATTTTTATGAATAGGTAGCGTCGACATATTACGTGACAAAAAAAAAAAAAAAAACAAACTTTTAACCAAGAATAGTTGGATCTTCCTTCTGGGTTCTATTAACACAGTTAAAATTTAAGCAAAAACACGAAAGAAAGGACATTTCTTAAAAACAAGAGGAAAAGTAAAAATTTAAAAAAAAAGGGGAAAATACCTCATGATGGGTCCCTATTTTTTAAGATAATATGCCGTCTAACTTAAATTAAAAATGATATCAATGTTAAATGAAAAAAATGTCTTAAGGATTGAATTAAAAGTATTCTCATACACTTAGAAAAATGTTTGTTTCAATCAAACAAATTCTTTCTTTGATATAGGGTCAAATTGTTATTTGATTCAAACAAATATGATTTTGATTTAAAAACCTATTTGATTTAAGCAAATGCTATTTTTGATATAGGGTCAAACAAATGTTTGTTTCATTTAAACAAACATTTTTCTGAGTGTGCTAGTATCAGATAGTTTTATCTCATTATTCATTGTTTGTTTGAAGATTATATCAAATTACATTTAGGGTTTGTATTTAAAAATAACATGAAGAATATAAATAAAAAGCAAATAAAAAAGAAAAGAAAAGGAAAAAGAAAATAAGAAAACTCACCTTTTTTTGCGTGGAGAAGATCGGCCGTGTCTTGAGGCAATGTACAGTGGCTCGGACTTAGACTTGGTTGTAAGGTTGGAAAAGGGCTGCCAGCTCCGGACGGATACCTAAAAAGGAAAAAAGCACAAAATAATTTAAACTTTGAATAATAACCTTTTCCTGGCGCTTAAATGCTGTAGAAGAGTCTGGAAAGTTTATAAGAATCAAGAAAAAAAAATATTTTTCAAGATTTACTGGCGCACAGTGCGGCGAAACGAGAAATTGGTTTTCAAAAACTTTCGAGGCCGATTAAAAAAAAAAGATTCACTAATTTGTTATTTGAGTTCTGCTCATTAATATTTTTTCAAAAGTATATAGAATGAGTAAATATATTCTGTATAAAAGAAAATATTCATTCTAGATTAAATTCCTTAATGTATTTAATTGTTATAAACAAATTAATGGAAAAAACTTACATTTGTTGTATTTACGGTGTTTGAATGCATTATTTATATACTGATATCATCGTTAAATTACGTAAAAGTAATAATTAATACCAGGAACTAAATGAGAATAATAGTCATTGTTATTAATAATTGTCATAAACAAATTCACTTGTACCGCATTTTTAACAAGAAAATGTTTCTCTGCTAAGGAATCGTTTCTTTTTATCCTAGTATTAGAATTTTCTACCAAAAATTAATATTTTTGGTAGAATAGATGAGGTGTAGATTGTTGAAACATTTAAACATTAAAAAAGGTAAAAAAATTAATATTTACCACGGATTGGGTCTTGGCCAGCCGGTGGTTTGTCCATTAAGTAGCCTTAATTTGTCGTAGACACTTTCCGCTGGACTGCCCGCACCCACACCTACTCCCACACCACCCACACCTTGCTGCTGCTGTTGGTGCTGCTGTCTTTGTTCTTTCTGGGCAGCTAAATTCCTCAAGACCCTGTTGATTGAGGATACCTGAAAATATAAATAGAAATCCACAATTATTGATCGATTCAAAAGATATA
The DNA here is from genome assembly GCA_011634705.1 of Andricus grossulariae. Taxonomy (NCBI): domain Eukaryota; kingdom Metazoa; phylum Arthropoda; class Insecta; order Hymenoptera; family Cynipidae; genus Andricus; species Andricus grossulariae. Next base: position 10,645 of record JAABKJ010000229.1, read on the forward strand.
AGTTTACTATTCAAATTAAACATTTTTTAATGATTTTTTTTCATTCGAAACTAAGAAAATTCAATTTTTTAGAGCTGCATCAAGGATAATAGGACAGTATAGGACATAAATAGGGATTGGGTATGGAGATGAGATAGGCTGCGGTTGGATATTTTACTTTTTTAGAGCTGGATCCTGATTTGTGAGACCTTCTAGGTCATAAATAGGGATTAGGTGTGGAAATGAGATAGGCTACTTGCAGGATATTTCAATTGATTTTTCTGAACTGGATCAGGGATTATAGGATCTGATAATTAGAAAATAGGAATCAGGCCTGCAAATGAGATAGGCTACTTTTAATATAGTCCATTTTTTAGAGCTGCATCAGGGATTAGGGGAGCTTGTAGACCATAAATAGGGATCAGGTCTGGAAATGGAACAGGCTACTTATAAGATATTTGCATAGCTTTTTCAGAGCTGGGTCAAGAATTATAGGACATTATAGGACATGAATAGGGATTAAGGCTGGAAATGGGATATAAAACCTATAGGATATTTGATCAGAGTTTATAGGACCGTGTAGGCCATAAATAAGGATTTGGTCCGACAATGAGATAGGCTCCTGGTAGGATATTTGACCATTTTTTAGAGTTGGATCAGGAATTATACGACTTGATAGCACATAATATGGACTGGGGCTGGAAATAGGATAGGCTACTTGCAGGATATTTCAATGAATTTTTCTGAGCTAGATCAGGGATTATAGGATCTGATAGTAAATAAATAGGAATTAGGTCTGCAATTGAGATAGGCTACTTGTACCGTATTACCCCATTTTTAGAGCTGGATCAGGGATTATAGGACCTTGTAGATCATAAATATGTATTTGGTATGGAAATGGAATAGGCCACTTTCAGGACATTTTAATGGATTTTTCTGAGCTGGATTTAGGATTATAGGATCTGATAATAAATAATTAGGAATGAGGTCTGCAATTGAGATAGGCTACTTGTAATATATTCCATTTTTAGAGCTGCATCAGGGATTGTGGGACCTTGTAGGTCATAAATAGGGATTAGGTCTGGAAATGAGATAGGACATAGGCTACTTGTACGGTATTTCACTATTTTTTTGGGCTGGATCAGGGATTACAGGACCTTGTAGATCATAAATAGGGATGAGGTCTGGAAATGGAATTAGCTACTTGCAAGATATTCGAATAGATATTGCAAAGCTGGATCAGGAATTATAGGATCTAATAGTAAATAAATAGGGATTTGGTCTGAAAATGGGATATACTACTTATAATATATCCAGAGCTAATTCAGGGATTATAGGACCTTCTAGGTCATACATAGGGATTAGGTCTGGAAATGGGATAGGCTACTGGTGGGATATTTTACTTTTTCAGAGCTGGATCTGGATTTATATGACCTTGTAGGTCATCAATAGGGATTAGGTCTGTATATAGGGCAGGCTCCTTGCAAGATATTTGAACGAATTTTTCAGAGCTAGAGCAGGAATTAGAGGACCTTATACGACATAAATAGGGATTCAAACTGGAAATGGGATATACTACTCATATAATATTTACAGCTGGATCAGGGATTATAGGGCATTGTAGGTCATAAATATGGATTAGATCTGGAAATGGGATATGCTACTCGTGGGATATTTGACTTTGTTATCATAAATAGGGATGGGGTCTGGAAATGAGATAGGTCACTTGCAGGACACTTGACTCTTCTTAGAGCTGGATTTAGGATTATAGGACCTTGTAGGTAATAAATAGGGATTAGGTCTGGAAATAAGATAGGGGATTGGCTATCTGTACGGTATTTCACTATTTTGAGAGCTGGATCAGGAATTATAGGAGCTTGTAGATCATAAATAGGAATTAGGTCTGCAATTGAGATAGGCTACTTGTAATACAATCCAGTTTTTAAAGCTGCATCAGGGATTATAGGACTTTGCAGGTCATAAATAGGGATTAGGTCTGGACATGAGATAGGCTACTTGCAGGATATTTCAATGGATTTTTCTGAGCTGGATCAGGGATTATAGGACCTTGTAGATCTAAAATAAGGATTAGGTCTGGAAATTAAACATGCTACTTATAAGATATTTGAATGGATTTTTCAGAGTTGGAGTAGGAATTATAGGACCTCTTGGGTCATAAATAGGAATGAGGTCTAGAAATGGGATTAGCTTCTTGCAAGATATACGAATTGATTTTGCTGAGGTGGATCAGGAATTATAGGATCTGATAGTAAATAAATAGGGATTTGGGCTGAAAATTGGATATACAACTTACAGGATATTTGATCAGGAATTATAGGACCGTGTAGGCCATAAATGTCCGACAGTGAGATAGGCTCCTGGTAGGATATTTTACCATTTTTTAGAGTTGGATCAGGAATTATAGGGCTTGATAGCACATAAATATGGACTGGGGCTGGAAATGGGATAGGGTACTTGCAGGATATTTGAATAAATTTTTCAATACTGGATCAGGATTTATAGACATAAATAGGGATTGGGGCTGGAAATGGGATGTACTTCTTGTAGGATATTTGGCTAACTTTTTTAGAGCTGGATCAGGAATTGTTAGGCTTTATAGGGCATAAATAGGGACTAGGTTTGGAAAAGGGATATGATACTTGCAGGATATTTAAATACATTTTTTTTAGCTGGATCAGTAACTACAGGGCCTTATAGGGCATCTAGGGATTTCTTGGAATAGTTGGAATGAACTGGGTTTAGGTCAAGTTTGAACCAACTATAGGGATTATTTTGAACCAAAATGTAGGTAATGTTGATCGCTCAAAACGTTTCTTCATTCCTGAAAACATGCTATTTGAAATTGTGAACTCTAAAATCATTTTATTTTTCATGCATCTACCCAAGAGACCAAACTTGTCAATATTCCTCCCATTTTCAGATTTCGACTAATCACTCATGAGCACTCTCAGAATAGACAACTCAAAAATAATTGCAGTACCAATTCCCTCATTGACATATCAATTTCTCATCAAGTGCAAATAAGTGTAAATAAATAAAATAAGAAAATGTTAAAATAATTTTGAACTTGCAAAAAAGGTGTGTTATGTGGTACCTAGAGACTCTTGAGTGGCAGAAGAGAAGCGGATTTTTCTCCTGTCGGATTTATAATAAAATACGTGATGGGAGTACGATATGAAGTATGTAGTGGGTGAAGGGGAAGATTCTGCCCGATGAAATGCGATGAGAACGGTAATTAAAATGATGCAAGGTCCCAGTGCTTCCACACGGGAGTTAATTACCTCTGCCGTCAATTATATTTGTCAAGGGGATTCTAACACGATGAGGTGTACGAGTACGTATTTCACACAGGGAACTTTTTATTTCATTGGGTACTTAGCCACTAATCAAATGATACACCAGTATCGCAAAATACAAGAAAAATGCTGAATTCTTCATAGTTTCCTTGCTGCCCGCCAGTTCAAACAATTTGAAACCTTTCAGAAAGTATCGCAATTCATTAAAAAAACTTTCTTGAAACTAATTTCCTGGCGGGCGGTGTGTTCAAATCCCTGGATGCGTCTAAAACCCCAGAGTATTTGTAAACGACTACTTAATTAATAGTTTTTTACATTTTTTCACGTCGTCTCTTTTCTATCTGCTTTTACGCGTTTGCGGGATACATAATACATAGGTATATGTACTCGCGTAACGAGAAAAAGCGGGACCGGCGGGCATAAATTACCGGACTATCGGGAGCAGAAGAACGTCGCTTTAGTTACGCGGGAACTCTTTTACGGCTTCTCCGGGATTTATACGAGCTGTAAGTGACAGAAGCACGGAGTGCCTGCGAGAGGAAAAGAGTGAGAAGGAAATCGTCCAAGAGAGACAGCGAGCCACTCGGAGAAAGACTGAGGGAAGATAAATAAAAGATTCGAAAATAAGGAGAAAGAAAAAGGCTGGGAGGAAAGACAGGAATCCAGTGCAAACTCTGCAGTGCCAGATCAGACTTTTCAACCATCAGAAATTCTATTATCCTCTTAAATTTTACATTCCTTTAAACATACATTTTTGGGTTCATTCTAGACTTTTTCAAGGTTTAAAAGTGGCGGGCCGTTAGTATTTTCTCAAGAAAGACGTTCAGTCTTTAACTTCCAGTCATTTTTAGACAGTTTTGAATAATTTAAACCCACAGACCGCCAGAAGATTCACGAAAATCGGTCTTATTTTCCTATTTACAGCTCGAAGCGTGAAGAAAAGAGCGGGTTTTGAAAATTAAAAGAATGGAGAGACTTTATTTTCACCTGCTGGCTAGAAATTAGATGGTTGTGGGATTGGCCGTGGGATATCGCGTTCCCTGGGGTTTGTTAGACCCCGTTCTGAACGTCAGGGGTTCACGGCGTTGAAACGGGCTGACACATCTCGGACCCCCGGAGTGTCATATCCCTCGCTCGAATCATCAACTCCAGCCCCTCACCCCGAGGAAACCGCATGACAGCTCTCTCGTGAATTCGAAGTCCCTCTGACGTTCGAGTCACTTATAATGTCCTTTTGATCAGCGGCAAGTTTTCTTCGCGAGAAAGGAGTTTTCCATCTTTTGGTCCTCGGAAATTACGTCAACACAAAGTTCTGGAAATAGATCCTGAGACGTAGAAAAAATGAGAATGGAAAAATCGGAAAAAGCATTAAGGGGATGCACAATTGCACAGTGCATTTAAACCAATCATAGGTATCATGGACATGTCAACAAAATTTTGGGAATAAGCCGCCCCAAAACCACCTTGGTTTTGTACATTGTACAGTTTGTACATGTCATCATCTTCATTAAAAAGGGATGTATTCACAATGCTATGACAGCTTGACATGTTTATTTTCTCATCTTGGAGAAAACATACCATAGTCTCTTTTTAAATCTCCACAAGTTTTTAGAGCCACACAATAACTGCCAGTTTCTAGAATTTCTGCTCTACTGCTACTGACAACATCGTTATCCTTATTATCATAGACATTTATTCTGACAATCTCCTATATTTTTTAGTGTTGCAAAACAATAAGGACAGGACTACATTGATGTTGCGATTTGCATACCGTTAACAATGAGTAAAAGTTTAAAGTTTGAAACAAACTCGAAGGAAATGTTGTTGAGATTACTCAATTTGAATAAAAGATCAATATTTTCATATGTTTGACTATGCTATGACATAGCTTGATATGTTCCTTTTCCTCCTTTTTATCATGGACAATTAGACATGTACCGCTTTATTCTGACCATATCCTATATTTTTGAGTGTTATAAAACAATAAGGACAGGACTACACTGATGTTGCGATGTGCATAACGTTAACAATGAGTAAAAGTTTAAAGTCTGAAACAAACTTAAAGAGAATGTTGTTTAGATTACTTAATTTGAATAGAAGGTCAATATTTTCATATGTTTGACTGTGCTATGACATAGCTTGATATGTTCCTTTTTTCTCTTTTTATCATAGACAATTAGACATATGCCACTTTATTCTGATCATCTCCTATGTTTTTGAGTGTTACAAAACAATAAGGACAGTACTACATTGATGTTTCGATTTGCATACCGTTAACAATGAGTAAAAGTTTGAAGTTTGAAACAAACTTGAAGGGAATGTTGTTGAGATTACACTGTTAGAAATGTTTGCAATTTTGGTATACACGGGCATATTAAATTCCCTATATGTTTACTAAATTCATTACACTTTGTAATTTTAGTATACTTACTTATACTAAATTTCTTTTATGAAGTTATATATATACTAAATTTATAAAGTGTATATTAAGTTTCTTTCGCGTATATTGATTTTCATAGCTTCTGTATACTAACATTCATATACGTGTTTACTATATTCAGCTGCGCAAGCGCGTTTTGATTTACGCGAGTCGGGCAACGTGGCCGGTGGCATTTGTTTGAGTTCTTTGTAATGCTAAAAGGTTTGGTATCTTTCTGCGAAGTCTTCTCTTTAAATGGTATGTTCAATTTATTAACGTAAATGTAGCTCAACCATATAATTATTTGAAAATTAAAACTTTGTTCTTTAATATCAGTTTTCATCTCATCATGTGTACAGATGATGAAGACGGAACCCACGCGAAACGGAACGCGTCTACTGAATTTAATACATGCATATACTAAATTTCGTATACATGTATACTGAATTTAGTATGCATGCATACTGAATTTAGTATACGCATATACTAAATTGTATGTACGTGCATATTAAATTCAATATACGCGTATACTAAATGTACTGTACGCTGGTATACTAAATTTAATTTCATGTTGTGCATTCTTGCTTCCATTACATGTATACGAAATCTAATACAGATTATTCTAAGAGTGCACTCAATTTGAATAAAAGATCAATATTTTCATATGTTTGACTATTCTATAACATAATTTTATATGCTTCTTCTTTCCTCCTATGGAGCAAAACAGTGGTCTCTTTTCAAATCTCTATAAGTTTTTTTAAGCCAAGCAATCACTGTTATGTTATTCTCACTGTAGACTTGTACCACTTTATTTTGACCACTTCCTAGATTTTTAACTGTTGCAAAACAATAAGGACACGGATGCATTGATTCTGATCAACATTTTCATAAGTTTCACTGTGCTATGACATAGTTCAACATGTTTCTTTTCCCCCATTGAGCATAACATATCACAGTCTCTTTTTAAATGTCCATAAGTGAGAATAATGACAATTTTACGTACATGGTCACCATATTAAATACAATTAAAATACTGAAAATTTAATTTGAAGATATTTCGGGAACAGGATCAGCTGCGATTTTCGTGTTTTTATTTTTTGATGACTAAAAGGCATAGAAATGAAGTACCCTAGCCAGATTTCGTTGACATTTTCATCATACCTATGATTGGTTAAAGCATACCCTGGAGGGTTTTTGAGTACAATGAAAAAAATAATGAAGTGAGGAAATCGTAATGTGGTTCTACCTGAGAGGATTCATGGGTTAAAAGCCCGGCTCGAAAATCATATTTGTGGCATTGTTGACGGCCAAACAGACGGACACTTGACGTCACGCAAAGAGCGAATGTCGCTTGACTGGTACCGTCGACAGTTCTTCAGGATCCTTATTGTCGTTTTGTCGTTTTTCACCAACGCTGGTCCTCTCCATTGTGGAAAGGATTTGTCGCGGAGGTCGACAGCCAATAGGTACTTGACGACATCAGAATTTTTCTGAGGGTTGTTCAATCCAGTTCAAATTCGACTCACAGCATCCGGCTCAAAACGGCCATTGTTCTTTTTGAAATTACCTATTATTTAGCTGACATCAAATTTTTGTTACTCCGGCTGGCAGAACCGGATTTATGCCTCAGATCGACATAAGCCACTCTAAGATTTACCGCCCTTTTTCAATTTTCATTTTCAATTGCACAATTTAGAAGCAAAACAAATTTTTAAGTTTGAAGCGTCTGAAATTCGCTAATAGAAGATCTGTTTTGGGTAGACAATAGGTATGTCATTGCCATGACACTTGGGAAAAAAACTATACGAGTGAAAATGGATTGCAGTGGCTGGTAGAGCTCGTCAAGCCACTTCCGAAATGAAATTTGAATTTTGAAGCCTCGGAAATTTTGTAAAAGGAGATATGTCTCGGGTAGGTATGGCGTTGCCATGACACTTGAGGATATTTTCGTAATAATAAAGCCTCCCCGGCTTACGCGGTGCTTATCCGAACCCCGACATAACGGAAGTGGGTTGAATGGAGAGTTACACCCTCGTGTTCTTCCGCTTCGCTCCTAAAGCTCGTACACAGTCTCGTCTCGTCTCGCCAGTCACAGGAACACTACACACGGAAACAAGGGGACATGCACCATTATTCCGAGGCGTCACGGGGAGACAATATTATGACGTCTCTATTCCGCCAACTTCGCCCACCCTTTCAGCCACTGCTTATGCATCTGTATATCACTATATCAGTGTATCTGGTTCCGTCCATCCATCCATCTATCTCTTTTTAGCAGTTCACACTTTGTGCTAATTTCATCGATCCAGGGCCTTCCTCGTGTTTTAAGCCCTAATCCCCGAGTCCCGCCGCGTGTCTTCTTTTATGCTGACGATAAAAGGACGCCACTCGTCGACTATAGTCCGAATCTGAGAACACATTATCGAGAACTAATCGCGCTATCGTCGATCAAGTGATGCTCTAAGCGTGTTACAAGGCTTAATCCTCTTTTGAGTGTCAGAAAAAAAATTAAAGAGATGAGATACCTTTTGAGAGAGGGAGGGAATTGAAAAGTAGATTTCCTGGTCAGTGTGTCGATTTCATAAGGACCATTTCTTTCTAGATCAGAAAAATTTCTACCTGGAGTCACTTGACCAGAACTTCATAGGCAAAATAATAATATTTAAAGAAATGTCTTATTTTCTAAGGTAGTGTATTTTTGTCCTAATTTCTGGGCGGGTCGTGTTTATAATAGCGCCTGAAGCGGTTCCAAGAATCGAAATGTTTTTGAGATCGTATTTGAAAAGAGAAAGAAGTAGAAGTGGAAGTGGAAGGTGGAGATAAAAGAAAGATAAGGAATCTCGGTAAGACCAGGTTGCGCAGTGGTATCGAAAAAAAAGAGCCGGGAGATTGTTGCGAGATAGGGTGTTCTTAAAAAAATGAAAAAGGTATTTCTACGGTCTGGAGTCTGGAGAACAATGGCGGTGTAAACCGATATGGCTCTCCTTGGACGAAAGCGCCAGTGGAGAAGGTAAAAAGGTAAAACTTGGGCTCGTCGGTATTTACATCAGGATCAGAAAGCAGGCTGTTCTCCTTATTGGAGGAGACAGCCGATACGGTGGTTGAACTTGGATGGAATGGCGCACTCTGACGAGCGGTGTAGGGTTGCCAAAGGCAGGCGGCGGTTAGAGTGACGTTAACCACTTCGACAGTGCTATCTCTCCTGTGACTTCGATAATAAATTTAATAAACGCCATTTTAGAGTCTTCAGGTCCTCAAATCAAAAGTGATCATGAGACAAATCATTTTTTATTGTCCCGTGAGGCTTGGATAAATCATAAACTACACTATACCCACCGATAGTATCGGACAACTGACCTATTCAAAATTAGCCTTGACTTTGAAAGGTAATAGCACAGTCCAGAAAATAGATGAACTTTTTTTGTTTCAAACTGTTGGAAAGCTTATTCAATTCTGCGTTAAATGAACCCTGGTTGAAGCAATTTGGCCTTGTACATCAGATTCCACGATTTCATGAACTTTGGTTTGAAAAAACATATTTTTATCTGTAATCTGGACGGCGCTATCACCTTTCAAAAGCAAGGCTAATTTTTAATTGGTCACTCAGTGGTCAGATACTATCCGTCGATAGTGTAAATTTATTCGTTAAATATGCTGGTTGGAGGTTCTATTTCAAGGCCACATCAGACATTTGGGAAAGTGTTGAGAGCCCAATTAGGTACCCACACTCAGAAAATGATTTGGGTTGAATCAACACAATTTTTGGAATTCAACCACAGAAGATCTTTTGGTAGATGGAGTAAATGGAGTAAATGGCAAAATTGTAATTAAATATTACGAGGAGAAACTATGGCTAAAATTTTGGAAGCAAAAAGCAGGTCGCACTGTCTCTTGTCGGCTCCTTAAATTCTCGTCAGAGAGGGTGGGCGAAAGGCAGAATGCAAAATTACTCGACGGGGGTGCCAGATAGGCGAGGAGTGCACCCTCGATTCGGAAACTATCATCCATCGACCCCCGTCCGGGGGTTGCTGGTAAAATTCACTCTCTCTCTTTCTCTCTCTAACTCTCTCTCTCTTTCTCTCTCTTCTCGTAAGAGGCAATAAAGCTCGACGCGTGGCGCTCCCGTCTCGCCGCCTCCGCGTATTTTCAAGAGGAACCCCCTGGCGAGCAGCTAAATACCGCACACCCCCTACCGACCTCGAAAACTACCCTTCGGCCCGAGCACCAGATTAAAAGCTGTGATTACACCCAGCTTCCACCCGCATCAGTTTTCTATCTTTTTAATCTTACCCCTTTGCCGAAAAAACATCTCATTCAAGTTTTTATTGCTTTTACTCAGTTTTAGGGGTGGTTTTTTGCAATTAAGGGGTAACTGAGATCAGATTTGGCATTAATATATTTTTTCATAGCCAGGGATTTTATTTCGCAATTACCCTGATCATTTGTCGATCTTCTTACCCCTTTATAGACAAAATATTTTATCAATATTTTTATATCTTTTACTCATTTTTGAGGGGTAGAAGGGGTTTTATTGTGCATTAATATAATGTTGTAACACCCAGAGATTTTATTTCATACCTACCATATCTACATTGATTCTGCTATAACAACCCTGTCATCTGCGAATGCTAACCCACGTACCCTCACTGTCTCAAGATCTACACCTTTTTCGTCGAAGAGGGCCAATTATGAATTATTATGTTCGTTAGACGTTTCATTTAAAAAAAAACGTTCAAATCGGATAAGAATGGTCTTCTAAAAATAAATTTAATTTAAAAAATTGTTATCGCTTTTTAATAAAGGTTATTGCAAAAAGGGGATTAAAATAATCCTAAAAATGGAAAAAGCCCTTTCTTCTAAAATGTCTGGCCAATAAAGAGCATTTTCCCTCTTTTTGTCTTCAGCCATCTCTTTTGGCTTTGTTTGAGTGTTCGTCTCTCTATTTAAATTACGAATACCATGCATTCCGCGAGTTCTATTTAAATGTAATTTGTATCTGCGCATCTCTTTTCTGCTTGTCCGCATGACCACCTTAATTGGCCTGTCAGGTGGCAGTTCCACTTTTTTTATTTAATTTCTTTTTGTTTTGCAAGTTTACTCTCATACAGAATCTGCTTATCACACCAGCGAGACTGTAATTCACTAACCAGAAACCATAACATTTTTACCAAGCAATTATTAATTAATGAAATTAATAAAATAAATAAAATATAAAGAATTTCATGTGCCTTTCTATAGAAGGGATTACAAGAGATTCAGACACATGATTAGAAGAATATGTATCGGGAAAATTTATATAGCTTCCTACGTCTTTAGGAGGATAAATCAAGAAGACGTGATAACTCAAGAAATAATGGCCATGATAAGGACATTGAATTCCAGTCCGATCAGACGGAAAGTTCTTTCGTTTAGATTTAATATATATTCTTTATTTCCAAAATCAATATTTTTTATCAATGGGAGGAATTTCACTTTTTTCGTTCAAACAAGCTGAGAGCTGTCAATTTTGGTCCGGTTTTCAATTTTAAAAAAATGGAGTCTTTTTCATTTTTTTATTTACAAAATTTTCACTTTAAATATGAAAAGTTATGTGTTTTATTTTTTATTTAACAATTTATCAAGCTTTTAAAACTGCTTGGCTAAACTTTTCATTATCTTAAATCAATGCATTGGGACTCGCAAAATACATATAATTTTCTTATTGATCCATTTAATTGTTGTAAATAAGTTCGATAAAAAAATAGACAAATAGTGTTATTTTTGGTTTAAAAAATTTCTTACAGTTCTCTACTATTTGTTTGAAATTCCTCGAAACTCCTTGTAATAAAAAAATATCATTTCTTAAAGTTCTCTCGAAATCTTTTGAAATCTCTCGAAATTTTTTTAATTGTCTGAAATCTTTAAAAGCCCTTAAAATCCTTGATATATGGCGTAATTCTTTAAAATACCTTAAAATCTCTTGAAATGTTTATTATTCATAATTAATAAATTATTAATATTTTTTTTTGCTAGAAATCCCTTAAAATTTTCGGAAATCTCAAAGAATTATTTGAAATCCTTTGACATTTTTTCAAAAGCCTTAAATCTTGAAATTCTGGAAATACTTACAAATATGTAGAAATAATTTAAAATCCCTTGAAAATAAAATAATAAAAATAAATTTTTTCACTAGAATTCTCTTTAAATCCTTCGGAATCCTTTGAAATTTGTAAAATGTTCTAAAATCTCTGAAAAACCTTGAAAATAAGTAAAAATAAGTGAAAAATCCTTCGATATTCTTTGAATACAAATTGAGTTGATATTACTTATTCAGATATTTTAAGAAAAACTTTGAAATTCTAAGAAATCTTGAAAATCCCTTAAAATCCTTAAAATGTGGTAAAATTCTTGAAAATACCTTAAAATCTCTGAAAATATTTATTTTTTATAAATATTAAATTATTATTATTATTTTTTTTTGCTAGAAAAAGGTCTTAAAATCTTGAAATTCTTGAAATTCTTGAAATACTTTTTCAATACTTGTTCTCTGGAAATCCTCTGAAATTCGTAAAATCTTCTAAAATCTTTGAAATACTTTGAAATTTTGTAATCTGTTCAAATTGTTTAAAATTTTTTTAAATAAATTAAAATTTTTGTAATTCTTTGAGATTTTTGTAATTCCTTCAAATCCCTTGAAATACCTTAAAATTCCACGAAATTTTTGAAATCGCTACAATCCATTAAAATAAGTAGAAATAAGTAAAATCATTTAAAATAATTTGAATATAAATTAAATTAAACTTATTTATTCAAGTTAAAAAAAAAGTTCAAATCTATAGAAATCTTTAAAATCCCTTGAAATAAAAATCAATAAAAGCCTTTAAATCTGGCAAAATTCCTTAAAATACCATGACATTTTTTGAAATCCGTTAATTTATTTGAAATCTTCAAAGTCTTTTAGAATCCTTTGAAATTCCTCAAAATCTTCAAAATCCCTTGGAGATTTTTTAAATCTCTTGAAATTCTTTTCAATCTTCTGAAATGACTTGAAATTGTTTAAATTTTTTAAATTTCTTCATATCCCTTGAAATTTTTTAAATCGCCTCAAATCCCTTATAATAAAATTTAATTCATTTCCAAAAGTTCTCTAGAAATCCATTAAAATCTCTTGAAATCTTTTGAAATTTTACAAAAATCTTTGAAATCCCTTACATTTTTTTTACTTTCTTGAAATTCTTTGGAATCCCTTAAAATTAATGAAATATCACTTTTCCCTATCTAGCCAGTATTTAGGGCTGCCAAGTCAGGGCCTGATCAGGGCCCAGATAGGGAATGAGGCACACTCCCCGATCGGGGCCCGATCTGACCCATTGTAGCAAGGTAGGGCTCTGGTTAAGCCGCGATTGGTAATCGGGGAGCCAGATCCGTTCCCGATCAAGGCGTTATTAGCTGCCACGTCAGGGCCTGATCAGGGCCACGGCAAAATTTCAAAACTCTGAATTGAAATGAGTCAGAATTGATTTTATTTTTCTTAAAAAAGTTATGAATTTTATTTATCCATGTTATCAATTCATCATTTGATCATTTTCTTGTCTGTTCAATCTGATAAGTTAGAAAAGGGTGACAATTGTTGGAATTCGAATCCCATGAAATTGATGAAATATCACTGAAAAATGCCACTATAGTTACATTTTTTCAGTGCGGGAAATTCCCAATATGGCCCGGATAGGGAATGCGACGCATACCCCGATCGGGGCATGATCTGGCCCGATATAGCTGCCACATCAGGGCTCGATCAGGGCCACGAAAAAATTTTAAATCCTGGATTAAAATGAGTCAAAATTGATTGTATTTTTAACTAAAAAAAATTATGAATCTTACTTATCCATGTTATAAATTCATCATTTGATGATTTAGTTGTCTGCTCAATCAGATGAGTTAGAAAAGAGTGACAATTGTTGGAATTCTTTGAAATCCCATAAAATTGATGAAATATCACTGAAAATTCCACTATAGTTACATTTTTCAGTGCGGAAATTTCCCAATCTAGCCCGGATAGAGAATGAGACGCACACCTTGATCGTGCCGGATCTGGCCCGATATAGCTGCCACATCGATGCCCAATCAGGGCCACATCAGTGTCCGATCCCAGCCATTCTCGGGCCCGATCAGGGCCACATCAGTGCCCGATCACAGCCATGTCAGGGCCCGATCAGGGCCCTATCAGGTATACGGCAAAAATTCCAATTCTGTATTAAATCGAGTGAGAATTGATTTTATTTCCCTATACAAAAGTTATGTATCTTACTTATCCATGTTATGAAATCATCATTTGATAATTTAGTTGTCTGTTCAATCAGATAAGTTAGAAAAGGGTGACAATTGTTGCAAACAAGCTGAGAGGTTATCAGATGGAGTTAAGCAGTCCCAGAGATGTGCTTAGCATAATGGAGCTGTCAGCCTTGGCACGCGAGCTGGCAGATTTTTTTTTTTTTAGGCTGGACCGACTCGGATTTCCCACGACATGGGGTGAGATTCTTTATGTGCACAATCATGGGGTGGAACGGAGGGTGGGCTTCGTACCACAAGAATCGCCACGCCGGCGCGTGTCGCTTTACTTGCCAGTTTGCTCGAATTCGTTACGATTGTAATTGCAACTGATTACCGAGAAATTGAGCACTTTTTATAGCAACAAAGCTTGCCTTTTTACCCCAGTCCCACACAATTTCACGACCAGCCTAGTCAGAAATCGAAAATTTACGGCAAAATCATTTTATTTTCATTTTATCGATTTTGAGACGATTTTCCCTGGTGGGAAATTTTTTACGAAAAATTAGAGAAAACTAAAATTATTTTCGCAGAAATCTACAAATAAATAAAATAAGTTACAACAAAAATTACAGAAAAGTACAACTTTTTTATATTATTGAGACCAATTTTGTACTTTTTTTTGTATTTTTTTTTGTACATTGGTAGAATATTCAAAGACAATAATGAATTGTCTTTATTAAAATTAAAAAAAAAACCTTACGTTTGAAGTTTTTTTTAAATATATATATATATATAGCAATCGATTAGATACCATATTGAACAATTCAGAAGAAATTGATCACGGTCATCAAAATTCAAAGATTCGAACTCTTGAAAATAAAATATTTTTCATTTGTAGTTATAAAAACTGAACCGCAAATTAAAACATTATATGTGGAATACTTTTGAATTTTGAACTTTCAAAATCAAAATTTACAATATGGAAAAAAAATAGAAATTCACGCTATCATTTTCAATGTTACGAATTGAAGAATGAATCAAAAAATTTATAAATTTCCAAAATTATATCATTTTAAGCAATCTTAAGCTAGAAAAATTAATTCATACATTAACATTTTTTTTAAATTTTTCTAAATATTCTCTTAATAATGTGTTTAAAAAAATCATTCACAAATTTTCCGGGAATCTAATATTAATTTTACTAGCTTGAAACTCGAACTTTTCCTAAAATTTTTTGAAAATCCTGGAAACTTAAAACAATCACCTTAAAATCAACCAATTCTTTTTTTTTTTTTTTTTGAAATTTTGGAAATCCTATTGACTATTCGTTAAAAATTAATTTTTCAACAACAAAATTATTGTTAGTTTTTCTAGGAATTTTGTTTTCATTCATTCAAAACCTTTCAAAATGCTTCAAAAGCTTTTAAATTTTTTGTTCGACATCTTCAAAAATCTACATTCTGTTTTAAATGTTTTAAAATCTTTTCAAGCTTTAAATTAGTTTGGAATATTTTCAAAACTTCTAAATAACCTTTAAACTTACTTGATTATTTTTCAAATGAATAATAGTCTAATTGTCATTGAAATTAATTTTTCAAAACGAAAAATCATTTTAAATTTTCCAGCAAAGTTAAGAAATTTTTTTATTTTCTCAAAACCTTTAAAGATCCTTTAAATTTTGAAAGCTTCACAATTTTATTTCGAAATCTTCAAAAGTCTAAATATAGTTTTTTATTTTTCGAAATCTTTCCCTGTTATAATTTAAGTTTGGAATCTTTTCAAAATTTCTAAATATATTTGAAACTTACTCGATTATTTTCCAAATTAATAATTGTTCAATTGTCATTTAATATTCAAAAATTTGTTTTAATCTTTTTAAATATTCTCTTAAATTAATTGCTCGAAATGAAAAATCATTTTAAATTTTGCCACCAACGTTAAGAAATTTTTTTTATTTTCTCAAAACCTCTAAAGACCCTTTAAATTTTAAAAGCTTCAAAATTTTATGTCGAAATCTTCAAAAATCTAAATTTAGTTTTTTATGTTTCAAAATCACTTCCAGTTTCAAATTAGGTTTGTAATCGTTTGAAAACTTCTAAATATATATTTTAAACTTACTCGATTATTTTCCAAATTATTAATTTTTTAATTATCATTACTGATTCAAATTTTTGAAAATATTCTCTTAAAATTAATTTTTAAAAAGAAAAATCCTTTTAAATTTTTCCAGCAAAGTAAATAAATTTTTTTATTTACTCAAACCCTTTAAAGATTCTTAAAAAATTTCAAAATTGTATTTCGAAATCTTCAAAAGTCTAAATATAGTTTTTTATTTTTCGAAATCTTTCTCTGTTACAATTTAAGTTTGGAATCTTTTCAAAATTTCTAAATATATTTGAAACTTACTTGATTATTTTCCAAATTAATAATAGTTCAATTGTCATTTCTTATTCAAAATTTGTTTAATCTTCTTAAATATTCTTTTTAAATTATTTTTTCAAAATAAAAAATCATTTTAAATTTTGCCAGGAAAGTTAAGAAATTTTTTTTATTTTCTCAAAACCTTTAAAGATCCTTCAAATTTTAAAAGCTTCAAAATTTTATGTCGAAATCTTCAAAAATCTAAATTTATTTTTTTATTTGTCGAAATCTTTTCCAGTTTTGAATTAAGTTTGGAATCTTCTCAACATTTCTAAATATATCTTGAACTTACTTTATTATTTTTCAAATTAATAAATGTTCAACTGTCATTTATTGTTTGAATTTTTTTTAATATTCTCTTAAAATTAATTTTTCGAAATAAAAAATCATTTTGAATTTTGCCAAAAAAGTTAAGACATTTTTTTCATTTTCTTAAAACCTTTGAAG